>PVIY010013174.1:28511-59956 GCA_004026745.1 Myrmecophaga tridactyla
TAAAAAATATGGATAAAAATAAACAAATAATAGGAGGAACAAAGTTAAAATAAACTGAGTAGATTGAAATACTAGTGGTCAATGAGAGGGAAGGGTGAGGGGTATGGTATGCATGAGTTTTTCCATTTTTCTTTTTCATTTCAACCCCTGAGATTATTCTTGTGAATTATACTGATATCCCTTTTTAGTTTATAACATTTTGGAGTGGCTAGAGGGAAGTACCTGAAACTGATGAACTGTGTTACAGTTGCCTCGATTCCTGAAGACAGCTGTATAACTATTTAGCTTTTACACTGTGACTGTGTGATTGTGAAAAACTTGCGTCTGATGCTCCTTTTATCCTGGGCATGGACATATGAGCAAATAAATAAATAAATAATAGGGGAGTGATGGTTTGAAAATATTATGTACCCCAAAAGCCATGTTTTAATCCCAAATTTAAACCCAATTATGACCTTTTGATTAGATGGAGATGTGCTCCACTCATTTCCAGTGGCTCTTGATTAGCTTACTGGAATACCTTAAAAGAGGAAACATTTTTTAGAGATCCAGAAACAACAGAAGCTTCAGAGCCGGTGGAGAGAGCTTGGAGAAGAGCTTCTTCAGAGAACACAGACACAGGTGTTTGGAGGTGCTTGGAGCCCAGCATACACTGCCATGAGATGTTAGGCAAGCCAGAACCTGGAGAGAGCCAAGGGAAGCCAAGAGATGAAAGCCAGCCCCAGAGAAGCCAAGTGAGGAACTCCCACAGGAACAGAGGCTGAAAGCAATGGAGCCCAGGTGCAAGGGACCAGCAGATGCCAGCCATGTGACTACCCAGCTGACAGAGGTGTTCCTGACCCATCGGCCTTCCTTGAATTAAGGTAGCTTTCCCTGGATGCCTTAGTTTGGACATTTTTATAGGCTTAAACTATAAACTTGTAACTTACGTAATTCTCCTTTTCAAAAGCCATTCTAGTTCTGGTATATCGCATTCTGGCAGACTGCAAACTAACACAATGGGGGATAAAGGATAAAATATTGGGCAAATTGAAGTACTAATGGTCAGTGAGAGAGAAAGGGGTAAGGGGTATGGGATATATGCTTCTTTTCTTTTTATTTATTTTTCTGGAGTGATGCAAATGTTCTAAAAATGATCATTGTAATGAATACACAACCATGTGATGGTATTGTGAGCCATTGATTGTATACTTTGGATGGACTGTATGTGTGTGAAGACATCTCAATAAAAATATTTTTTAAGAAAGAAAAAAACAGCATGGTACTTGCACAACGATAGAAATTTTGACCAATGAAATTGAATTGAGAGTGTGGAGATAGCCCACCAGATCTATGGACAATTGACCTTTGAAAGGCCCCCAAATCCACTGAGCTGGGACAGAATAGCTTTTTCAATGAATGAGCATGAGAAAATTGGATATCAATAACTAAAAAGAATGAAAGAGAACTCCTACCTTACATCCTATACAAAAATTAGTTCAAAATGGATTAGAGACCTAAATGTAAGACCCAGTACCATAAAACTTCAAGAAGAAAATGTAGGGAAACATCTTCAAGATTCAGTAATAGGTTCTTAAACTTCACACTTAAAGCAAGCAACAAAAGAAAAAAAAAATAGACAAATGGGAACTCCTTAAGATCAAGAGCTCTGCGCCTCAACTGACTTTGTGAAAAAGGTGAAGAGGCAGCCAAATCAATGGAAGAAAATATTATCTGGACACCATACATCAGATAAAGGCTTGATATCTTCTGTACATAAAGAAATCATACGTATCAACAAGAAAGAACAATCTAATTATAAAATGGGCAGAGGATATGAATAGACACTTTTCTGAAGAGCAAATACAGTTGGCTAAAAAGCACATGAAGAGCTGCTCATTTTCATTAGCTATAAAGAAAATGCAAATCAAGGCAACAATGAGACATCAGCCTATAAGAATGGCTGCTATTTAACAAACAAAAATCTACAAATGTTTGAGAGGATGTGGAGGCAGCTGCTGTGGAAAACAGTTTGTTGATTCTTCAGAAAACTAAATATTGAATTGCCCTATGACCCTGCAATACCACTACTCGGTATATATCCAGAAGAGTTGAGGGCAGTGACACAAACAGACATTTGCATATTGATGTTCATGGTGACACTTTCCACATTTGCCAAAAAATGGAAACAAAATATACTTACATACGATGGAATATTATGCAGCAGTAAGACAAAATGAGGTCCCACAGTATATGACAATGTGAATGAGCCTCGAGGACATAATGCTGAGTGAAATAAGCCAGACTCAAAAGGAGAGATACTGTATGATTTCACTATTATGCCTCTGATAAAGGTAACTTCAGAGGTTACACTGTAGAATATAGCAGACTAGAGCCCGGAGGAAAGGCTACCCAATGAAGTTGAATCTAAATGCAAGGGAACAGGTAGAAGTGATAGTAACTAATTAGTAGGGTTATAAGTAACATTTCCTTATTGAAGGTGAATATGATTGAAAGTGGATGTATCCCACTGATTAATCTCCAATTATAAATAAGCTCCCACATGAACTATTTCACCCAGGGATGAAAGTCTCCCCAGATGCCAGGGATGAGCCTGGCCCTGGCACCGTGGGTTCGACAATGCCTTCCTGACCTATAGGGGGAAAAGAAATGTAACAAAATAAGGTATCAGTGGCTAAGAGGAGTTCACTTAGAGTTGAGAGGCTATTCTGGAGACTACTCTTATGCAAGCTTTAGCTAGATATTGCCAATTACCCCAGTTTGCCAAATCTCAACTAACATCATTTCTGTTAGCCCTAAAGAACACCTAGGGCTCTATCTGAGATCTACAAAAGTTTCAGATACTAAGATTACTTTCCAGAAACCTCCTACCTCCAGATAGGTCTCTGGACCAGATAAGTCCTAAAACCCAGAGGGCCCAGCCTCTCCAGAACATCAACTAGTTCCGTCCCCCATCCCATATTATCGACATCCCTTTCCAACATGAAAAACTTAGAATAGGCAGAGCCCAAATACCCCTAAAGATTGGAAAAAGGATCAAAGGAGAAGGAGGAGTTAAAACAGGGCAGAGCCCAGATACCTCTACAGATTGAAAGAAGGCTCAAAGGAGAAGGAGGAGTTATAACAGAGAAGATAGGATTTAACAAACAAGTATGACTGCTGAATCACTGTATTGATATTTCTTTTAGTCTCCAGTGTCTTGGATCTGCTAGAAGGAAAAACCTAAAATTGTGAAACTGAACCTATACCAATCTCTGAAATCTATTCAATAACTACCTGTTACAATGTACTTTGAAAACATATTGCTTTTTTGTATATATGCTATATTTCATGATAAAAAATGTTTAAAATAAAAAACCCAGCCGTGATAAGGCAGTGCGATTATAGGGCGATAGGCTTCGTTGCAAACTTGCATTTGTGCTGCAAAAGTGTTGAAGATGAACTACCTCTGCCATGTTTCTTTGTTTTTAAAGGTTGTTTTTGTTAGCTTTTCTTTCTTACTGATAATATTCTCACTTAATGTCATGTCAGAAATAAAAGGGTATGTTGTCTTAGAAATTTTAGGGGTAAATTTTAAAGGGCCAGCAGACAACCTCTTCTCCCCTCTGGCGAGTAGGACTCAGGGAATGCTGCATCATCTAGAGAAGTTCCACTCATCTGTTTTACAGGACTTCCAGAAGGATGTGTTTGAACAAAGTGTTCCTCAGCGAGAACGATGTTTGAGCCCCACTGAATACACTGTATTTCTTCTATCCAAACGTGCACCCCATTTAATGAAATCATCTGTTCACATGTCTGTATTTCCCCTAGAGTATGAGCTCCTTGGGCAGGGACAGTCCTTATCTTGTTCACTGTCGTTTCCCCATTGCACGGCCCAGCATCTGGCCATTGGTAGGTGTGTATGGACGTACAGGGGAGGAATGGCTGAAGTTCAACCCCCTCATTTTTATTTTTTTAAATTTATACACCCCATATACATGAAACCTTTCTGATATGTGTTGAATCCGTATGCTCTTCAAACGCAGTCCATCCCTGTTGTGTTCCCATTCCTCGATGACCTCTGAGTAGGAGCTGATCCACAAATGTTGACGGGGTGATGTATGCATTGCCACAGTACCTTGCATTTTCTTTCCCTTCCCAGAGCCGCTATTCTGTTCATAGCCTCTATGTTTAGCTAGAATGTTCTACACATCACATGGCTCTATGCCCCGTTTTCAGGACTAGGTTCACATAACGTCTTCCCAATAATAGCTCCCACCCACATTATTTAAAATGGCAACACCACTCTCTGAGATGACCTCTCCCCTTTTCTGCTTCAATTTTCTTCGTAGAACTTACTACTATCTCACATACTCTGTATTTCACTTTGTGTGTTTATTGTCTGCCTTCCCCCACTTGATTGTCAGCCCCATTCGAGCAAGAATATTTGCCAGGGTCAGTTAACGCTATAACTCCAGCACCTAGAATGGCACCTGGCACCAGCCAGCGCTCAGTGAGTGCTGTTGAGTGTTGTTGAATGAGTGACTCGTTGAATAAACAAGTTTTCCGTCTTGATGCTCTTGCAGATGAGTCTTCTACTTTCAAACTTATATTTCTTTATAATGCTGGGTGAGATCAACTTTGCCATCACTCATCCACCCTCTATCTGTCCTTGCGTCCTTCATTTCCTACATGTCTCTCCTTGCCCCCTGCTTAGGAGGTGGCGCCCTCAGGCCCACTATTGGTTGTGTGTGTCTTTTCCCAGCACTTGGTTCAGCTCTGCCCAAAGGTAGGTTTGGAACAAATGTGGACTGAGGCCATTTATGATCTCAAATCTTTACTAAAAGATTGTTAATTTGGTTTATTTTCAGCCGATAACTCTGAGATGGCAAACTCAGATGCTTTTAGCAGCCAGGCAGATCAGAGAGCTGGGGGTATTTAATTATCAAACATGTCAGAAGGAAACATATACTCTCATTTTTCTTGAAACACATGGCCCTCTCAGGCTACTTTTTTCCCCACTTATCACAGAGATATAAGTACAGGAAAACCTATTGCTTTCTGAAAGATGGCAGCTGATACTCCACTTCGTTGTCTGAGATACAGTGGGGGATGGTGGGGTGTGTGCTGCACTGGAAATGAAGTTTTTGTGCAAAGGGAGTGACCACTAATCCTTCACAGCAGATATTTGTCAGACATTAATTTAGGGCCCGTTTTGGGGGATCTTCTGTTGTTTTTGAAGATCATATGTTTATGAAACCTAGAATTTTACATGACATCTCTCCATTTCTACATGTCAATTTTTTTCAAAATACTTTATAGCCAAACAATGGCTATAGGCCAAGCTTAGTTTGTATGCTACCTACTCGGAAGCTGTGCAAAAGATTTACTGTAGATGTTACCGCCATAATTTTGTTTCATATTGAAAGGAAATACAAAACATTAATTATGATCTGATGGTTAAGGTAATGAAAAAATCTAATTGTCTTAACAGAAATGACCAAAAACCCAAGTTAAGAATCATCCAGTACCATATTTTAATTTAAAAATAATAGACTGCAACTCTTTGTGCTGCCTTGAATAGAAAGATAAATAATTAGTAATCTTCTTATGTTCTCTCAGATATGTAAAATAATTTATAAGCCTGACTAGCAGCTTTTTACATTTGGAATTAACCCACTGTTGGCCTTAACAGCTAGATAATATAATTTTATAATAAACATAACTTGAAATAAAATCAATATGACTCATATCTATTTAAATGTCAGTCTTGAAAAGAAAAATTGTAACATAAATTTAAATTATCCTAGCACTTAACTGATTCATTATTTTATTAATAAAGTGGTTTTTCTTTTTGTCTTATTTAGAAATGGAAGAATATTGTAATGTTGATTAAATGTGTGTGGTAGTTAGATTCAGTTGTCAACTTGGCCAGCTGAAGGCATCTAGTTCTGTTGCTGTGGACATGAGCCAATGGTACGTGAACCTCATCTGTTCCTGATTACATCTGCAGTCGATTAGGAGGCGTGCCTGCGGCAATGAATGATGTTTGAGTTAATTGGCTGGTGCTTAAATGAGAGAGGTCAGCGTAGCACAGCCCAAGCAGCTCTGCATACCTCATCTCAGCACTCGCAGCTCAGCCCAGGCCTTTGGAGATGCAGAAAGGAATCACCCCAGGGAAAGTTGTTGGAACCCAGAGGCCTGGAGAGAAGGCCAGCAGAGACCATCCTGTGCCTTCCTGTGTAAGAAAGAGCCTCAGTGGAAAGTTAGCTGCCTTTCCTCTGAAGAACTAATGAAATAAATCCCCTTTTATTAAAAGCCAACCCATCTCTGGTGTGTTGCATTCTGGCAGCTAGCAAACTAGAACAATGTGTATATGTTATTTTTCTTTATAAGTGGAAGATGTTTGGAAACAATAGGCATTGTTATGTATTTGTCAATTGATTCATCTTCCTTTCTTGGAACCTCCAATTAAAACACAAAGACTTCAGTTAAGTAAAACTTTGTTCTCTCAAGTATTTGTCTAGATGGACAGGTTATTCCATGCTTATGTCTACCTGAGTAAGTGACAATTTTTATTGTGAAATAATCTATAACTAAAAGTTCTTTCACATATTTTGTCTTTGGCTATATATATATATATATATATATATATATATATATATATATATATCCACACCAGCTCTATTTTATAAATTAAACACTGTCAATTCTCATTTGACCTAACAAGAAGAGTCATTGGTTATGATCTTTGAAATCACTGGAAATCAGAGTGGTTTCATTCATACGAATTCACTTATTTGTCAATAATCCTCTCTGTGCACCAGTCTTGCATGTTTTCACTTCTGTTTTATGACCCTAAAATAACATAACCACCACAATTTCCCTAGTTATTTATCCCTGTCCTGGAAGAATCCATAGGCTAGTTAGAGGGACATATATGTAAACAAAAAATTACAGTTCAATTAAATAAGCCCTATCATAAAATCAGCTTTGTTTAGGGAACCTATAACTTGAATGAGGCTCCCTTCCCTTTCACGCTCAACTCCAAATAGATTTTCAGATCCTGTGAAGAGTTTGGTGGGTGGTCAGAGACTGTGAACCTACTCAGTCAACTCGGACCGTGTCTGTATGTGTCAGGTTTCCCTAATTCACAACAGGCCATGAAAGGGCCTGAACCAAAGGGCTGAGTCTTCCCTGCCCTTGAGTCAGGGGAGAATATGGGAAGACCAAAAAAGAGACAGGTTTTCTTCAGGTTCCTCTGCAGGAAATGGCAGCCACCCAGCCTACCTTTACAAGCTAACAGGAAGAAAGAGCAAGAGAACACCTATCAGACTGTCATTGCATTTTGAGATCTAGAAGACCATCACATCACACATACTACTGTGATGTGCTGGTTTGAAGCTGTTATGTGCCCCTGACATGCAATGCCCTTTTTCCTGATCCAATCTCGTGGAGGCAGCCATGGTTTTTCACTCCTGATTCAATATTGTGTGGTGGAGACTTTGATGGGATTGTTTCCATGGAGATGTGACAAATCCAATTGTGCATATGGCCTTTTGATAAGATGGAAATGTGATTCCACCGATTCAAGGTGGGTCTTGATTAGTTTGCTAGAGTCCTTCAAAAGGAAAAGCAGTTTGGAGAAACATCAGATGCAGATGCAGGCACAGACATTTGGCAATGCAGAAGTCCCAGGAGAGGCCATGAACTGAGAGAGCCAACAGAAGCTAGACAGAAGCGACAGAGCCGACAGAGATGCAGACATTTGGAGATACTTGAAGAGTCGACAAAGAGAGCAAATGCCTAGACAGGGATGTTTGGAGATGCAGAGCCCAGTGGACATCACCACGTGTCTTCCCATGAGATGCTAAGAAAACCAGAGTTGTGCCCCAGAGGAGCTAAGTGAGGGCCCCCAGATGCTTAGAGAGGAATCCATAGGTATCAGAAGCTGGAAGTCATGGAACCAGGAACAAGGACCAGCAGATGCCAGCCATGTGCCTTCCCATGTGACAGACATCAGCCCTTCTTGGGTCAAGGTACCTTTCTCTGCATGCCTTAGTTTGGACATTTTATGGTCTTAGAATGTAAACCTATAACTAATAAATTCCGCTCCCCCCACCCCTTTTTTTATATGCTGTATGGTGGGGCCACATTTCATTCTTTTTTTCATGTGAGTATTCCATTATTACAGCATCATTTGTTGAATTTTTGTTTGGTTGGTTTTTTTGTTTGTTTGTTTTTGGGGGAAGTGCATGGTCTAGGAATCGAACCTGGGTCTCCTGCATGGCAAACAAGAATTCTACCACTCAACAACCCTCACATCCCCAGTAAATTCCCTTTTTAAAAGCTGATCCATTTCTGATATATTGCATTCTGGCAGCTTTAGTAAACCAAAATATATGGGAAGAATTGAACTTCATATACCATTCACCTGTCAGAGAAAAAAAAAGAAAGAGTATGGGAAGAAGGGAGGTAGGGAGGTAAGGAAAATCAGATGTTTGAGGATTATCAAGAATTCATGGAACATATCACTCAGGAGCCCCATCCACATAAAATATTTGAGTAAAGACTTTAATCAGACTACATAGAAACAACTAAACCTCAAGACGGGGAAAGAAGAGGAGAGAAAACAGTGGTGAGCAATGAACTTTGCTCCTTGCTGTTTATATATGTTTTCTCTTCTTTCTTCTTTTTTAAAACATATTTTTATTGAGATAGCTTCATGCACCATACAGTCCATCCAAAGTATACAATCAATGGCTCACAATACTATCACATAGTTGTGTATCACTCCTTTTTTGTGTACACATGCACACACACACACACACACAGAATGATTAATTCTAAATTGACATGGTAATTTATGTGGTAATTCCATGCCTGGAAATGTGTAAAATAGAACAGAACATGAAGCAGAAGGGACATACTACTAGTGGAAATTATGATAAATGCTAACCTACTCAGCAAAACCGGGGCATTGAGGGAGCTGCAGTTTTAGAGAAGAGGGGATGTGGAGAAGGGGGAATTAAAGGTCTTTCAAAGGAGTCACTGGGAGAGCCGTGTTTTGGTTTGCTAAAGCTGCCAGAATGCAATATACCAGAAATGGATTGGCTATTATAAAAGGGATTTATTAAGTTACATTTCTGAGGCCATGAAAATATCCAAATTAAGGCATCAACAACAGATAACTTCTCAGAGAAAAGGCACCTGGCATCCAGGTTCCACTGTCACATGGGAAGGCACATGGTGATGTCCAGTGTCCTTCTCTCCTGGCTTCTGGTTTCAAATGGCTCTCTCAGCTCCTGTGGGTCCTTCTGGTGTCTCATGGGGCATTTTCCTTCTGCATCTCCAAATGTCTGTGTCTGAGCTTTTTCCAAAATGGCTCCCTCTTCAAAGATTCCAGTAAGCTGATTAAGACCCACCTTGAATGGGCAGGGTCACATCTCCAGGGAAGCAACTTAATCAAAGATTCCCACCCAACAACAGGTCTGTCCCCACAAAATTGTATTAGAAGAACAAAGAACACGGTTTTTCTGGAGCATGTAATATGCTTGGAAGTTGGAATAAAGAAGGGAAAACAATATGTGATGGGTTATAAACAATGCATCTTTGTTTGGGAAATATTTTGTATCTTATTTTCAAATAATAATAGAATCATATGTGTCTAATTACTGGAGTTGAGGAAAGGGAGCGGGACAGTACAGGCGAACTCCTCCAAAGAAAATCTAACAAAATTAGAAATAATAATGAAAAGGTGGCCAAAAATATTTTGAAAAATATTTTTTGAAAATCAAGGTGTGTAAAGGTGTGGCAATATTTGGTGAGGAAAAGTGCCACTCCATGGCATTTACTTCTTTACTCATCTAGCAGAATTTATTTAGATATAAGCTAGATTGTATCAAACAGTGTTTTATGTAGGTAGCTACATGGAAATGTTAATCACTGATTATTTTGTTTTGTATCCTCCCTCCAGGATTGGTAATTGGCTTAATGCTGCAATTGAGTGCTGGGACTACTTTGCTGATGAGCTAATAATCACAGTTAGTCAGCAGTTTGTGCAAAGCAGAAATGAAGAGACAACACTGAATATTCAGAAGACACTCTTTAATGTTATAGTAAAATATTATAATCAAGAGAGGTTGCCTATTGAGTGATGAGTATTTTGATGTTCACCTATTATTGAACTTCTCAGTAAGAGAGGATATTTAACTTTAATTTTCTTCATAAGAAGACAGTTTTAAACATGCAAATCGAACTAAAAATTTTATATATTTTAATATTTTTCTTCGGTAGTATCAAGGTACTTCAAGTCTTTTTTCATTTCACTAATGTTAACTGCATGTAAATTGTACTATCAAATGTAACTAATGTAGAGCAGGACATTTTATCTAAGATACAGTATATTTCAGGGGCATTCCATAGAACATTTTGATATAGTACAGATATTAGAGAACTGAATTACCAGGAAACATTATTTTCTGATATATTAATTTGGCGAACTTTTAGCTAAACAAAAAGTTTGAGTGACAATAACATGTCACATTTTATAGCTAGGTAAATGGCCATATAATTTTGTGTCAAAAAAGAAAATATTGGATGTAGTTGAACTGGTATTTGGCATGCTATTCTACAAAATAAATTTCCGCATATTTGCAATACTTCATAATAGAACTTAGTGTAAAAAATAACCCCTAAACCAAATACAGTATCATAACATCTTAATTTTGATTACACTAAGTCCTATACTCTCTATTTTTTTGTTCTATGCTTTCTTTTCTTTGTAACCCATGTAAAAGAAGATGGGAGAAGAACCGAAGCCCTAGAAGCAACATAACTATATCTAACATTGTTGTTACCTGACATTAGAAAAGAATTACAATGGATACTTACTTTTTATGGCTATTTTATCAGAACTTCGTGCCTACAAGTTACAAAAATGGGTCAAAAAATTGCAATTACAGTATTAATACCTCTGGCTCTTGTGTTGAAAATGGATTGTAGGGGGTCAAGGATGGGTCTTTGAGGAAGATGTAATAATCCAGGCAAGAATCGATAGTGATTTGGAAAAAGGCTGCAGGGAAGATGGTAAGATGCTGCTACAGTGATATTAACTGTTATGATGCCAAATGTTTGATACATTTTGAAACTTCTTAGAAAAAGATTGTTTTTCAGCCTCTATACTATATTTTAGTACCAGAGAGGAATATAACGCTTTTAGTGGTCTCATTTCCCCAAGAGCCTCTATAAACAGAATCAATTCTATCTTCAATTCTTTTGCTTAAAAATGTTTTCCTCATATCCTAAAGAAACATTGGTTTAAATTTCCTAGCAGTTTTGCCAACTCTAACTGAAATTTCTTTTTCCATTATTTAAGAAAAAAGGGGGATGCTAAATATATACAATAGAGGCAGCCCCCAATTTATGAATTTTGAATAAAGCATGTCCTGCAAATTCATTTGTAAGTCATTTGCTAGATACTGTGCACCTAGATTTTCATAAAAAAATCTAATAAGTAGAAGTTTGGACCCAGGTTACATAAGTGTTTACTTCTATAGCCACTACACCAAAATTCTTATAAATATGGTTTACCTACTAAAATGGGTCCCAGATTCCAACTAGGAACTTAGAACATTTTTCTCTCCCTGCCTCCTTCTTACCACTCAGCCTGTCTGTCCACTTTCTTCTTTCTCAGCCTGCCTCCTCCCCAAAGAAAGTGAAGTTAGAAAGGAATTTGTCACACCTCTACCTCTTCCTCAGAGCAGCGGCGGGTCAACCACAAAGGGAGGAAAGGAAGCTGGCATGGGATTCAAGAAGCTGACAGACCGGGCCCATGGACGCTGGGGGAGGAGGTATTTCAGGTAAGTGAGGATGGAGATATTTATGATAGGGTCTCTCAGACACACCAAGCTTGCCCCAGGGTTTTACCCGTGCTGTCCACCATCAGCCTGCAGCATTCCTCCCTCAGCCCTCGCTCCAGCTCACTCCTTCACATCTGATCAGGCCTCTGCTCCAATGTCCCCCTCTCAGAAGAAAGCAGCCTTCCCTCCCTCCAGCTGCACACCCCCCACCTTCTGCAGTCTGCTCCTTACCCTGCTTGACTTTTCTTAATGGCACTTACTAAAATTATGTATTTGCTGATTTTTAGAAATTGAGTTTCTCTTCTTTGAGAATGAAGGTTCTGTGAGTTCAAGCACTTGATCTGCTTATTCATTACCTGGAACAGCGCTTATCACATAGCAGTCACCCACTGCCTTTTTACTGAATGACAGAGTGGATCAATTTAGACAGCTTTGCAGCCAGAAGGAAGCTGATGGAAGGGAGCCCCCTCCCCCCCGGGGGTGTAGCAGCTGTGGGCCTGGGCCTCTGCCCCCCTTAGGCGAGGCGTTGCCCTGCCTGGCAGTCTAATGGGAAGTTATTTCCCCTGATCCATGGAATAACCTGGGAATACTTTTGGTAACCCAAATTAGAAAAGGAGTGTTTACCTATTTTAAGAGAATGGTGCTTTGAGGTATTTTAGCACTACTACTTACTTATGGCATATAAGTACCTGGTAAGGTTACTTAGAGCAGCGCTGTGATGGAAGTACAAATAATTTCTGTTATTCTAGGAAAACATTTCACTAATGACCGGTTAACCTAGTTTCAGATATAATACAGACATGAAAATAGTAAAAAGGATTTTAAAGATAGCTAAAAAATAGTCAAGTATTCTGACTACAATTCAGAGAGCTTTTTTTTGGATGACAAAATGCATATTATTTTACGGTATGCTTTTTTTTGCATATGAAATTATTAACAAATTCCATGTAGTTACACGTTTCCTACAATGTGCTTCTTTTCTTTTTATCATCACAATCGACTTTTTTTCTTTTTTGTGAAAAATAACATACATACAAAAAACCAATACAGTTCAAAGCCTCTCCATGGAGATGATCCAGATGCCATGTCAGACACCAAATTCAGTCTTGCTCCTTTATCGCAAGTGACTCTTGAAGCACGTGGGTTGGGAAAGGAGCCAAAGGTATGCAATAAATACATAATGTTAAAAAGTTGCTTACATTAAAATTATTTTTTACCATTTCCAGAGAAGCCTGGAGGAGGGTTACATGACCGAGTGTGAGGGAATCAGGCTAGGCTTGTAGAGTAGGTTAACTCTGGTAGGAATCTTCCAGAATTAATAGGTGCTAGCTAAGCCAGAGAGGAGGTGAGGGAGAAGGAAGAGAATTCCAGACAGAAAGGATAATGTGGGCAGAAATACGGAAGTGCTAGAAACTGTAGCCAAGAGGTGGAAGGAATTGAAACTACAAAGACGAGTGTCATCTCCCGCAGAGCCTCAGCTAGCAACCAGGGAACTCATTAGGAAGCTTGAGAGGCACAAAAGTTGTTTTCAAGAATGTGATATAGTTAGATTTGCATTTTAGAGAGATCATGCTAGAGGCAATGTGGAGAAGGAGTTGGGATGGAGGCAACTAGAGGCAGAGATTTCCTTAGGAGGCTCCTACAATAGCAGCAGTGAGAAGTGATATAGACCTTTACTAGGGCAGGAGAAAGAGAGACAGAAGAGGACAGGTTTGAGAAAAACTGACAACACAGGATTGGAACTAGGAGTTGGAGAGAAAGGTGACTCCAAGATAACTCAAGTTTCCAGGTAGAGTGACTGCCACCAATTCACACAGCAAATATAGGAAGAGGAGCATGTAGGGAAATGATGGGGTCTGTTTTGGGCTTTTGAACATATGGGACAGCTTTGGTTGAGAGTCTCAGGAAGGCTGGATGTATAATTTTGAAGCTCAAGGGAGAGGTATGAACTAAATAAGTACCTGGGAGTCATTAGCACGTGGGCGGAAATGGAGGCAATTTGGAGTGCAAAGAAGTACAATAAAATGCCTGACGTTAAATTTTTAAGGAACACCAATAGTCAAAGGGTGGGTAAAGAAGAGGAACCTCTGAAGGAGACGGAAGCAATGCTAGGAGGGCAATGAGGTGAAATTGTGCTCATAAAGCCAAGGGATACAGCATTTCCAAGACGCAGGTTTCCGCAGCAGATCAGGCCTGGCCCCGGATGTCAGAAGGCACTCAGTGAGACATGTTTCAGGAGCTTAAAAGAGGCAAAGCCAGGTGCAGTGGGATGGACAGGAGAGAATGGGGGAAAGAAATGAAGCACAGATGCATGAGGAGAAGGAGAGAAACTGGACCACAACCAGGGCAATGCTAGGTCAAAGGAGCGATTTTATCTGCTGTGAGGAAGGCATAAGAAGAAAGGGGGAAGTTGAACTAAAAAAAGAGATGAACAACAGAGCCAGGGCCTAGGGGAGGGCGCGGGTCCGAGGATGTGCCGGGAGCAGGAGGAAGGCTATGGGAGTAAATGTGGCGGTGGGTATAGCTGTAAATAAACGTGTAGCCCCGAGAGTGGGAAGCTGAGAGAAACTCATTCAGGGATGAACAGATTTTTCTTGATGAAGCAGGAGACCATATTGTCTGAGGCGGTGTCGGGGAGAGGACTGAATGGATGACCTAAGAAGTTTGAAATAGATGATGGGGGATGGGAAAAATAGTTGAGCAATAAATAAAGATATTTATTAATGAATTTCAAAAACACCATCCAGAAGCTCTGCATTAACATTTCTGGGGTCAGAAACTACCAAGAGTTTGTAAATATGAACAAAACTTGTGGCTTTCTCAAGTTGCCATATTTACATTTCAGAGAAAGGAGAGCCTCCAAGCATTTTCAGTGTAATGATGCTTAAAATACGTTAAGGAAGCTTTCAACTTTAAAAGAGAATACACAGGATTTTGGAGAGAGAGCCTACAGAAATGATAGGGGCCTTAGAACCAACTGAGAGAGCAGATGTAGACGCTAGGAGAACAGCTGCTTCAGAGAAAAGAGACAGATGTTTGGAGATGCTTGAGCCCAACGGACATCACCATGAGATGTTAAGCCAGGAGATGAAAGCTAGCCCCAGAGAGGCAAAGTGAGGAACCCCAAGAGGAACAGAGGCTGAAAGCAAAGGAGCCCAGGAGCAAGGGACCAGCAGATGCCAGCCACGTGCCTTCCCAGCTGACAGAGGTGTTCCTGACCCATCGGCCTTCCTTGAGTTAAGGTAACCTCTTGTTGGTGCCTTAATTGGGACACTTTCACTTCCTTAGAACTGTAAACTTGTAACTTATTAAATTCTCCTTTTTAAAAGTAAAAAAATATTTGCAAAGTCCCCTTGGGGGAATGGGGAGAAGGGGGCGTATTCAGCTTCTGCATTTGGAGAATTGCTGATATTCTAGCAAGCTGTGGGGACCACCAAATCAATAGGCTGAGCCCTCGATCTTGGGGTTTGCCCCTATGAAACTTATTCTTGTAAAGGATAGGTTAAATCTACTTAAAATTAGGCTGAAGAGTCACCCCCAGAGTATCTCTGTTGTTGCTCAGATGTGGCTTCTCTCTCTAAGCTGACACGAAAAGTGAACTCACTGCCCTCCCCCTCTACATGGGACATGACTCCCAGGGGTGTAAACCTCCCTGGCAATGTGGGACAGAAATCCAGGATAAAGCAGGACCCGGCATCAAGGGACTGAGGAAGCCTTCTTGACCAAAAGGGGGAAGAGAGAAATGAGACAAAATGAAGTTTCAATGACTGAGAGATTCCAGAGTCGAGAGGTTATACTGGAGGTGATTCTTATTTATTATATAAATATCCCTTTTTAGTTTATGGTGTATTGGAGTGGCTAGAGGGAAGTACCTGAAACGTAGAGCTGTGTTCCAATAGCCTTGGTTCTTGAAGATGAATGTATAATGATACTGCTTTCACAATGTGACTGTGTAATTGTGAAAACCTTGTGTCGGATGCTCATTTTAACTAGGGTATGGACAGATGAGTAAAAAATATGGATAAAATACAAATAATAGGAGGAACAAAGGTTAAAATAAATTGGGTAGATGGAAATACTAGTGGTCAATGAGAGGGAGGGGTGAAGGGTATGGTATGTATGAGTTTTTTCTTTTTCCTTTTACTTTTTCTGGAGTGATGCAAATGATCAAAAAAAATGATCATGGTGATAAATAGACAACTATGTGATGATATTGTGAGCCACTGATTATAAACCAAATATGGAATGTTTGTGTGTTTGTATGTTGTTTATTAATAAAAATATTATAAATAAATAAATAAATAAAAGCCAAACAAAAAGAGAGAGAGAATACCTGGAAGAAATGAGAATGTTCTAACATAAACTGTCGTGTGACTGCATAACTGTGTGACTAACCAAGAGCCACAGACTGTACACTCGGCACACATCATATGGTGTGTGCATAAAGCTGTTAAAAAACAATAATGGGAGGATTACGGGATATGGGATGTTTTGGGTTTTCTTTTTGGGGGGGAGGGGGATTTCTTTTTATTTCTTTTTCTGGAGTAATGAAAATGTTCTAAAATTGATTGTGTTGATGAATGCACAACTATGTGAAGATGCTGTGAGCCATTGATTGTATATTTGGATTATACAGTATGTGAATATATCTCAATAAAATTGCATTAAATAGAACCCCAAGCCCTCAGATCCCCTTCTGTAATATTTATTACTGTCTTTAAAAAATGCTATACTATTTCACTATGATTTGGAGGAGGGGCACATGTGGTAAATGGTGGATTTTAGTTGCTAATCTTCCTGAATCCTTTTGATGACTTCAATAAAATTGTATAATATGAGGGGAGGTGCCGGGATAGAGAGAGAGAATACAAGCTAGCATTCAGTTTCAATGCTCAGCATTTAATTTTTCATTTAATTCATTTAATTATAATGCTGCTAAAACCACATACTAAACGTGCTGCTACTATTAAGGATGTGGTATAGTTAATTCCTTAGTTCTTTTTTTTTCTTTCTTTTTTCCCTACAGAAAAGGAACATTTCGTACATGAGCTATCTGAAGACATGCACTTTCTTTAGTATATCATTTTCATGTTTCTCTCTTAGGCTGCTGTGACAAATGATGGTGAGCCAGCTGAAAAGGGCAAGAGATGTAAAATAGATGACTTCAAAACCCGCAACTTAAAAATTCATACACATCTAAATGAAAAATTTTCCCTTCTCTCTCTCTCAGTCCATAGAACATTATGTGGTTTTCTTCTTTATTTTTTAACTTCCTTCTTCGCTCTCACTCTTTTGCTTGCTCTCTCTCTAGATCACCTTGCTCTTCCTCTTGCACTCTCTTTCTCTTGCTCTCACTCTTATTGTGTTTCTTTATTTTAATTTGATTAGTTCACTCGCATCATTTTTTTAATGGGGCAGAGGTTAGAGCCCGTCGCTGCCGGGAGGAAAGGGCTGGCCCGGCATGGGGCTGGACCTCGCATGGGGCTGGACACCGCATGGGGCTGGATCCGCGTGGGGCTGGACTCCGGCATCGGGTTGGACCCGCATGGGGCTGGGCCCCTCATCGGGTTGGACTCCGGCATCGGGCTGGATCCGCATGGGGCTGGATCCGCATCAGGACTGGACACCACATCGGGCTGGACCCCGCATCAGGACTGGACACCGCATCGGGTTGGACCCCGCATCGGGCTGGACACAGCATGGGGCTGGATCCCGCAACCAGCTGGACCCCGCGGGCTCCTGGGCTCCGCACTGAGAGCACCCCGCGCCCCGCAGTCCTGCTCCATCTGTCCCCGAAATCCAGAGGCTGTTCGAGGCCCCGCCCCTCCTCTTCTCGGCTCTTCTCTAATCCCCCAGACAGTTATTATAGTTGATCTGGAACAAGACAATTTGGTACAAGTGACTAGAAAGCCTGCAGAGTAGATTCTCGCACTGTGAAATTAGCATTTCTCTATCTATTCCGCTATTCAAAGTATGAGATCCCACGAGGGAAAGGACTTAATAAACAAAGTTATTTAAAAAAGAAAGAAAGAAAGAAAAAGAAAAGAACCACAGGGCTGGAGAATTGACAGTATTGATTCCCTCACTTCAGAGAATATAGTGAAGGTCTTCACTGATGTGTACGTACGTATTTTGAAATTTTTCTTTTATTTTGGGAATAAACCACTAGTATAAATATGTACATGTTATATTAAAATAAGGGCATTAAGCTAGATGATTTCTAAATTCCTTCCCATTAAAACAACAACAATTCTGTGACCAAGCGGATGCAAGGGCCTGGAGCCGAGTGAGAGCACTCCCGACTGGGGGCTGGGCTGGGGCTCCTGCGCCCCCAGAGGAGACCTGGCCGCGGGGCCGCAGAGGCCCGGAACGCTGGGCTGCCGGGGCCCCGGGGCGCGCTCTGCTCTGGAGGAGGAGCCGGAGGCCCCGCACAGGCTTGCCGGCCAGCTCTGTGACCCGCAGGCCCTTCTGGAAATGCTTTAAAGACATTGCCATTGCATGCATCTATCGCTCCGCATGTTATAACTTCAGGCAAAGATCTTCTTTCTGAGCCTGTTTTGTTTTTTAAATCTCTAAAATAAAAAATATATATGTTCTGTGGTAGTTAGGTTCAGGTGTCAACTTGGCCAGGTGATGGTGCCCAGTTCTGTTTCTGTGGGCTTAAATCATCAGCACGTGAAATTCATCTATGGCTGATTGTATTTGCAGTTGGCTAAGGGGAGGGCCTTCCACGGTGAGAGAGGTTTAATTTAATTAGCTGGAGGCTTAAAAGAGAGAAGTCAGAGGGGAGCTCAATGCAGCACAACCCAAGCAGCTCAGCATACCTCGCCACTGGAACCTAGAAGCCAGGAGAGAAGGCCAGCTGAGTTCGCTGTGTCTTCGCATTGACAGAGAAACTCAGGTGAAAGCTAGCTGCCTTTTCTCTGAAGAACTATACATTTTGAACTAAATAAATCCCTTTATTAAAAGCTGATCCATCTCTGGTGTGTTGCATTCTGGCAACTTTAGCAAACTAAAACAACATACATAGATATGTATGTATGATGACTGGACTAGGTAATCCTGAGGGTACTTTCCAATCCTTTGTTGGATGAGTCTATATCCATCTGTGAGTGGTGGGTTAATGTGAATGTGTAGTAAGCAAACAGGAGTCAGAGTCCTGGGTTCACTATTTTGACCTATTGGGTTCAAAACAGAAAATATTAGCAAGTGAGTGCCCTAGATCAAGACAAAATGCAATTTAGAAAAAGTAGAATTACTAGAAGTTAAGTTATTCATCATGCTTTAAATGTTTTATTATACTATAAATTGAATGACATTTCCTACAGCATTCCCCAATAGAGCTTATTTTTATCCATTTTTCCACCTACCCATCCATCCGCAGTCGCACATGTACTAGTCAAGTAAACTTGTTCACCAGCAAACTTACCGCTGTTCTGAGACGCTGATTCCTAAAGGGAAAATTCTAACCTATCAGGCCTCTCCCCCTAGTGACAGCTCTATAAATTACAGGTAATTTAATAGGCTCCTAAGGGAATATATTTTCATTTCAGTTTTAAGCTAAACATTTTTTGGGTATCTACACATATATGCAAAGTATTTCTGCCTATATAAATAAATAAAATCTTGCTCCCATCACTGAACATCTTATCTCCTGGTAGAATATTTAGTAAATTTACATTAAAACAATTAGAATGATTCATAGTACTTGACTGCTTGAACTTCTTAGGTTAATACCTCTGTACTATCCAGGGTTTTCAAACATGAGGAAATGTTTAAAAAAAAAACTTTTCTGATCTTAGATATGATTTATCAACATAAAGAATGATCTGGCTGAAAGCCACTCTTGAGACCTCTTTCCGGGAAACCTTTTCACCCTGTACTCTATACTGGTGGATTGGAAGTGCTTTTATTAAGCTAATTTCTTAATTTTATTAGAAAGATTTTCAAACATGAAACACAAAGCTGGGATTGCAGCTCCAGGTCTGTCATTTAACAACACCATGACCAGTGATACCATAGAGAGCTCTTGATAAACTCATTTATGAGTACAAGTCAACGTTTGATCTTTTCCAGGTACGATGCTGGAGATATAAAGTGGGACAAGATAGACCTTGCCGTTAGAAAAGTAAATCTAATACAGGGAACATGAACATGAAATTAACAATTTAGTAAATGTCTAGAGGTATGAATTCAGAATTCTGTACAACTAATTGCCTAAGATGTCTTGAAGGCTTCAGAGAGGAAGGGATATTTAAGCTGGGCTTGAAGTATAAATGGGAATTAGGCAGAGAGGAATTTGTGAGACATTCCAAGAGAAGGGACTAGGCCATACCAAGGACTGGGTTGATAAAAGGGCATTTTATACATATATCCATTTCTCTGGGATCAATATATATTTGTGTGTGTGTGTGTATAGTTTTCCAGGGCTGCTATAAAACATCACAGATGGGCTAGCTTAAAAAGGAATTTCTTTGCTCATGGTTTGGAGGCTGACGGTTCAAAATCAGGGTTATCTGCAGGCCATGCTTTCTCTTGTCTGTATCATTCTGGTGGAGACTTGGTAGAGTCCTCTGTCACCTGGTGATCTCCTTCCATGTCCAAATTTCCTTGGCTTAGAGGACTTCAGTCATGTTGGGATAAGACCCACCCTGCTTCACTTTGGCTCCATCTAAATAGGATTGTTGAAGATCCCATCTACACGAGTCCACACAGACTATGCGTGAGGACTTGAACATGTCTTTATGGGGGACATGATTCAATTTATCACAGTAAATATATAATTACATTATATGCACACACACAATTTTAATGACAATCAGAATCCAAGATTAGTAGGGAGTGTGTACATACTGGAGAACCATTTGACATGAAGCAGGAAAGATGGCCTAAAAGGTCTAACTGAATCTTGGGAGAATAGGTGGATTGGTTTGAAACTGTTACGTACCCCAGAAAAGCTATGTTCTCCTAATCCTGATGCAATATATTAGAGTGGAAACTTTGATTAGATTGTCTCCATGGAGATGCAACACACCCAGATGTGGGCGTGAATTTTTTTTTTTCTGGGCAGTGACATTTGTGATGACAGCTGTTCATTCTGTGGCATTGGGCGTGAATTTTTTATTAGATTATTTTCATGGTGGTGTGGCCCCACAAATTCAAGGGGAAACAGTTTCAAAAATGTTCAGATGCAGATGTTTAGAGATGCTTGCAGAACCCACACAGAAAACAGAGAAATGAAATCAAGATGCAGAGGTTTGGAGACGCAGAGGAAAACACCAGAAGGATCCACAGTGTCTGTGAGAGCCATTTGAAACCAGAATCTGGGACAGGAGCCCAGCAGATGTTGCCATGTGCCTTTACCATGAGATGCTAAGCAGAAAACAGAGTTTTGCCCCAGAGAAACTAAGTGTGGACCCACAGACATTTAGAGAGGAAGCCACTGGAAGCAGAAGCACAACACAATGAGTTGGGAGCAAGGACCTCAGACACCAGCCATGGGCCTTCCCAGCTGACAGAGAACTCCCGGACACCATTCTGCCTTTCTTTGGAACCAAGGTGTCTTTCTCCGGATGGCTTTGGATATTTTTAAGGCCTTAGAACTGTAAGCTTGTAACTTAATAAATACCCTTTATAAGAGCCATTCCATTTTCGGTATATTGCATTCCAGCAGCATTAGCAAAATAAAACAAAAGGGAACAGGAGATGTACATGACCTGGTTATTTTAGGAATATAATTGTCAAGAGAGGGCTTAGCCTGAAATGGGGAGAGGAAGGTGGAAGAAGGGAGAGAAGATTGGAATAAATGATGTAGGGACTGCAGTAATCTCAGTGGGGAAACACAATCAGTGGGATTCTGCCATCAAGATTGATAAAGTGAAGGGGTCTATAATGATCCTAAGTTTCCAATTTTTTAAATTAGAGTAGTTGTGAGTTTACAGAACTAATCATGAATAAAATATATGACTCCCGTATACCACCATGTTGTTGACACTTTGCATTGGTGTAGAACATTTGTTATAATTAATGAAAACATTTTTATATTTGTACTATTAAAAATAGTCCATGATTTAATTTAGGATTCATTGTATAGTACAGCTCCATGGATTTTTAAAAAATTTTTATTATCACTATATATACAACCTAACATTTCCCTTTTAACCACTTTAATATATTTCAATGCTGTTTATTATGTTCACAATGTTGCACTGCCATCACCACCATCCACTAACAAAGCATTGCCATCATTCCAAATGAGAACCCTGTACATTTTAAGCCTCACCTTCCCATTCCCTACACCCACTCTGTTTCCTGGTAACCTTTATTCTAGGCTGTATGAATTTGCTTACTCTATTTCACATCAGTAAATGTGTACAATATTTATCCCTTTGTGTTTATCTTATTTTACTCAACATGATGTCTTCAGGGTTCATCTATGCTGTCTCATGTATCAGAACTTCATTCCTTTTTACAGCTGAATAATATTCCATTGTTTGCATACACCACATTTTATTCATCCACTTATCAGTTGATGGACACTTGGGTTGCTTCCATATTTTGCCAATTGTGAGTAATGCTGATGAATATTAATGTGAAAATATTTGTTTGAATCCCTCCTCTAAGTTATTTGGTATATATAACCAGGAGCGGGATTATAGGATGTTTTAGTTTGCAAGCTGGAAGACCATGAAAATGCCAAATTAAAGTAAGCCTATAAAAATCCGGGGAAAGATACCTTGATTCAAGGAGGCTGATGACTTTGAGGGTTTCTCTCTCAGTTTGCAAGGCACATGGCAAGATCTGCTAGCTTTCTCTTCACTGGCTTCCCCAGGGCTCTGTCCATTCCATTGCCTCTGTTGGTTCTGGTGGTTCTGGTGGCTCTGAGATTTTTCCAAAATGGTTCCCTCCCATCTTGAATGGGTGGAGACACATCTCCATGGAAACCATCTAATCGAAAGTTGCCACTCACAATTGAGTGGGTCACTTTTCCATGGGAACAATTAAAAAAATTCCACCCAGCAATACTGAATGAGGATTAAAGGGCACGGCTCTTCTGGGGGTACATAATAGCTTCAAACCTGCACACCAGGCCATATGGTAATTCTATACTTAACTTTCTGAGGAACTGTCAAACTGTCCTTCACTGTGGCTGCACCATTTTATATTGCCACTGGCAATGAATAAGTGTTCCTATTTCTCCACATCCTCTCTAACAAACTTGTGATTTTCCATTTTTTAAATAGCAGCATGGATGCAAAATTGATCTGTTGTGATTTTATTTGCATTTTCCTGATGATTACTGATGTTAAGCATATCTTCATTTGCTTTCTGGGCATTTGTCTTTGGAGAGCTATCTATTCAAGTCTTTTGCCCATTTTTAAATTGAGTTGTCTTTTTGTTGTTAAGTTGAAGGATTTTATATATACTGGATAGCAATCCTTTATGCGATATGTGGTTTCCAAATATTTTTTCCCATTGTGTAGGTTCTTTCTACTTCCATGATAAAATCCTTTGAGGCAAAAAAGTTTTTAATTTTGATGAGGTCTCATTTATCTGTTTCTCTTTTATTGCTTGTGCTTTAGGTGTAAACTCTAAGAAACCACACCTGCCACAAGGTCCTGAAGAGGCTTCCCTAAATTTTCTTCTAGGAGTATAATAGTTCTTATATTTAGGTCTTTAATCCATTTTGAACTGGTGTGTAAGGTATGAAGTAGGGACCATCCTTCCTTTCAGCAAGTGGAAATCCAGTTTTCCCTTCACCATTAGTTGATTAGACTATTCTTTCCCAATGGGGAGGTCTTTATCCTTATAAAAAAGTCAGTTGTCCAAAAATGTGAGGGTTGATTTTTGGGCTCTCAGTTCAACTTCATTGGTCTTTATATCTGTCCCTGTGCCAGTACCATGCTGTTTTGTTTAATGAACCTTTGTAATAAGTTTTAAAATCAGAAAATCTGAGTCCTCCAACTCATTTTTCTTTTACAAGATGACTTTGGCTATTCAGGGCCCCTTACCGTCTGTGATAGTTAGGTTCTGGGGTCAACTTGGTCAAGTGATTTGCCAGTTGTCTGGTCAGGCAAGCACAGGTCTGACCATTGCTGCAAGGATATCTCACGGCTGGTTGATAAACCAGAAGGCAGGTGTATTAAATCATTAGTCAGTTGATTGCAGCTGTTATTGATTACATCTGTTATCAACTAAGGCACATCTCCCACAACAAGATAACCCAATCAGTTTGGAAGCTTGTAAGGAAGAGAGACTCTTTCACTGCTTCTTCAGCCAGTGAGCCTCTCTTGTGGAGTCACCCATACCCTTCATCAGAGCCATCAGCTTCACAGCCTGCCCTACGTATTTTGGAGTCTTCCATTTCCATGGTTGCATGAGATACCTTAATAAATATGATATTAACATATCTCTTCTGTTGGTTCTGTTTCTCTAGAAAACCCTGACTAACATACCTTCCATATAAATTTGATGATTGGCTTTTTCCATTTCTGCAAAGATTGTTGGAATTTTATTGAGATTGTGTTGAATCTATTACTTGCTTTGGATAGGATTGACATCTTAATGATATTTAGTCTTCCAGCACATGAGCAGAAAATGTCCTTCTATTTATTTAGGTCTTCTTTGATTTCCTTTAGCAATGTTTTGTAGTTTTCTGTGTACAAATTCTTTACATCGTTCATTAGATTTATCTTAGATATTTGCTTCTATTTGCATTGTAAATGGAATTTTTTTTCTTGATTTCCTCTTCATATTGCTTATTACTAGTACATAGAAACCCTACTTATTTTGGGGTGTTTATCTCCATTCTGATATTTATTTCCCAGATTTCTGCTTGCTTTGGGCTTCTTGAGTTCTCCCAGTTTTGAGGTTAGGTCTCTGGCTTGAAGTCTTTCCTCTTTTTTAATTTAAGCATTTAAAGCTATAAATTTCCCTCTCAACATTGCCTCTGCTGCATTCTACAAGTTTTAGTATGTTGTGTTTTCACTTACATTCACCTCAAGATATTTCTTTCTGCTTCTGATTTCTTCTTTAACCTTTTTTTTTTTTCATGTGTGTTTTGCTTATACTGTTTAATTTCCACAAGTCTGTGAATTCACCATTTCTCCTTCTATTATTGACTTCTAGGTTCATTCCGTTGTGGTCAGAGTATACACTGTATGATTTCAATATTTTTGAATTTATTGAGGTTTGTTTTGCAACCCAAGATATGGTCTATCTGGAGAATGATTCATGCACACTCAAGAAGAATGTGTATTCTATTTTGGGTGGATGCAGTGTGCTATATATATATATATATATCTGTTATGTCTAGTTGGTTTAATGTATCATTCATGTCCTTACTTCCATACTGATCTTCTGACTAGATGTTCTATTCGTTATTGAGAGTAGTATATTGTCTCCCACTATTAATGTAAAACTGTCAATTTCTCCCTTCAAATCTGTCAGTATTTGCCTCATATATTTAGGGGATCTGCTGTTAGGTGCATACTATTCATAATTGTTACAATTTCTTATTGAATTGACACTTTTATCAGTATGTAATATCTGTCTTTGTCCCTTATAGTTGTTTTAGACTTAATGTCTATTTTATCCAGTATTAGAATAGCCACCCAAGCTCTCTTTTGGTTACTACTTGTATGGAAGAGTTTTTCTCCATCCTTTTACTTTCAGCCTACTTTTATCTTTGAATTTAAGGTGAGTCTCTTGCAAATACCATAGTTGGGATGTGTCTTTTTTATCCATTCTGCCAATCTCTCTTTTGACTGCTGAGTTTACTTCATTCACATTTAAAGTCACTACTGATAATGCAGGACTTTCTTCTGACATTTGGCCACTTAGTTTTTGTAAGACTTAAAAAATTGTCCCTCAATTCTTCCATCAATGCCTACTTTCATATTTATTTGATTTTCTGTGTTGTACCATGTTGGTGTTGCCTTCTCTTTTCTAAATTGTTATCTTTTCATCCATTTTCCTCATGGTTACCATGGGCTTTAAGATTTAACATCCAAAATATATAACAATCATATTTGATTTGGTAACTTAACTTCAATAGCAAACACATATATTTTTCCTATACCCCCACCCCCCACTTTTTTATACTTGTTACCACTTATATCTTTGTACATTGTATGTCCCAAATCATAGATTTATCCTTACTTAATAGGTATTTGCATTACTATGGGAGGCAGTGGAGTTACATGGCAAACAATACAATACAATAATACTGGCATTTATAATGGCCCAAATGGTTGCATTTGCCAGACGTCTTTATTTCCTTATGCCACTGTGGACACTGTGTAGTATCCTTTCCTTTCAGTCTGAAGAACTCCCTCAGCATTGCTTGTAAGGCTGACCTACTGGTGATAATCTCCTCAGCATTGCTTTTAAGGCTGACCTACTGGTGATAACCTCCTTAGCATTGCTTGTAAGGCTGACCTACTGGTGATAACCTCCTCAGCTTTTTTTTTTTTTTTTTTAAATCTGGGAATGTCTTTATCTCACCCTCATTTTTGAAAGAAAGTCTCACTGGATATAAAAATCTTGGCTGGCAGTTGTTTGCTTTCAGCACTTTAAGCATTACAACCCCATGCCTTCTTGCCTCCATGGTTTCTGATGAGAAACCAGCACTCAACATAATTGGGATTCCCTTGTACATAACACATTACTTTTCTGTTACAGCTTTCAGAACTCTCTCCTTGCCCTTTGCTTGCAATAAATAATGTAGTTAATGTATGGCAGGGTGTGTTTTCCTTCATGTTTATCCATTTGGTGTTTTCTGGGCTTCTTGAATGTGCATATTTACATCTTTTAAGTTTTAGAATTTCTCTACATTATTTATTTGACTATTTCTTCTTCCTCTTTCTTCCTTTTCCTTCTTGGACTTTCAGAATGCATGTGTTGGTCCAAGTGATGGTGCCCAGAGGTGTCAGGTTATTTTCACATTTTATAATTCCTTTTCCTTTGTGCACCTTGGTCCCATTCATTTCAATTGTCATCTTCATATTCACTGATTTTTCTGTCAGTTCCAATCTGTTCTTAAAACCCTCTTTGGAACATTTTTCATTTCAGTTATTGTGGTCTCCAATTCCAGTAGTTCTGTTTGGTTCCTTCTTAAAATTTCTATCTCTTTAAGATTCTAATATTGCTCATTCATTGTTTTTGTGATATCATTTAGTTGTTTCTCTATATTTTCCTTCATTGCCTTGAGTATTTTTAAAGTATTCCTTTTTTTCACATAGTTGTATATTGATCATCATGATCAATTCTTAGATTTGCATCAATTCAGAAAAAGAAATAAAAAGAAAACAGAAAAAATTCATGCATACCATACCCCTTACCCCTCCCTTCATTGATCACTAGCATTTCAATCTACAAAACTTATTTTAACATTTGTTCCCCCTATTATTTATTTATTTATTTTTAATCCATATGTTTTACTCGTCTGTCGATAAGGTAGATAAAAGGAGCATCAGACACAAGGTTTTCACAATCACACAGTCACGTTGCGAAAGCTGTATCATTATACAATCATCTTCAAGAAACATGGCTACTGGAGCACAGCTCTACATTCTCAGGCAGTTCCCTCTAGCCTCGCCATTACACCTTAAATAAACAGGTGATATCTATTTAATGTGTAAGCATAACCTCCAGGATAACCTCTCAACTCTGTTTGGAATCTCCCAGCCATTGACACTTTATTTTGTCTCATTTCTCTCTTCCCACTTTTGGTCGAGAAGGTTTTCTCAATCCCTTGATGCTGAGTTCCAGCTCGATTTTTAAAGTATTTCATTTGCTATGTTTACAGTCTGGTTTTCTTTGCTGGGGTCTTGTGGCCTTTTATACTCTTCCATTGCATGGGTCATTTCCTGTTTGTTTTGCAATCTTTTGTTGTACACTGTACATTTTAATGTTTAAAATGGTAACTCTGGGATGTGTCTGTTTCTTGACTTTGTAATCAGCTTGTGATAAGACAGATTTTCTTAAGTGGCCGTTCTGCTATCAGGAAGGTCTGCCCAAGGTGAATACAGTGTCCAAAGCCCTCCCCCATAATTTCTGGGTCTGTTTTATTCTGGACTTGTGCCTGTTAGTTGTTTTGGAAATCCCCCTTTTACAAGCGTTTGAATGTCTCCTCTATTTCCCAGGAAACAGACCTCCCTCTCCTGGGTGTTTGAAGGAGGCAAGCCTTTGCTCCAGACTCTTCGCCTTTATAATTTCTTACAGTCCTTTCACTGTCTCAAGCTGCTTTTGCTTGGAGGGCAAATTCTGGGAGTGAGAGACATGCCAGAGAAGAGTTTCTCAAGATAGTCTTTCTCTGCCAAAATGGAGCCAGGAAAAGTGCAGACTGGTTCCAAAGTGCCCTGGGGAGAAAATCAGGAAGGGTGCCAGGAACTTCTTCCCTGGCTTTTCAAAGCTGAGCTTTCTTGACCTGTCCAGCAACTGCAACCCCTCTACTAACTTCCCCCTGCGGCCCTGAGGAACTAAAGCATCTTTAAATCTCTACTGCAACCTTTGTCCTGGCTGGGTTGGAGCAATGGCTCCCCTCAGAGCTGTGCCCCCTGTGATTTGAAGTTGGTAATCTGAAGTTTCTAATTAAAAGCCGTGACTAGCAGTGGGTCCTGCCTACCCCTGGTCTTGAGGAATTGGATTTTTTTGTTCTTTTCTACCACCAGTGAGCTAGCCAGGCAGCAGTTGGCTATAAGAGTGGGTGGTGGTCACTGATAACCACTGCACAGAGAAAGCAATACTAGTCTTTACCATAACTCACCACTTCCACCAGCTCTTCCCTTGATGCCTTAAAGTGTTCTACTGACCTCCAGATTCAAAAATCATTTCAGAAAGTTCCTGCCTGCTTAGTGGTTGTTCTGGTGGGAGGACTGAATTCTAGAGCTTCCTACTCCGCCATCTTCCCACAATACTCTCCTGAGTTTCTCGGAATCCATTAACTGAGAGAAGGAATGCAAGAACAGCTGGCTGAGGTAGAAACAAGCAGGACAGTCAGTCAAGAGAGTGTGCAATAATGAATTTAATTTTGATATGCTTAGTGTGAGGTACCTGCAAATATCTAAATCGAAGTAATGGTAAAGCATAAACTTGAGAATTAGACACACCTATGTTTCAATCACAACTCCACTAACTAATGTGACCTTGAGCTGTGTGCTTTTCATCCTTTTGCGCGTCAAATTTCTCATTGCTAAAATGGAGCTAATATCTGATTGTTAGATTTAGGATTAAATTACATACATACATTGTCACAGGACAGGACATTATAATATGTGTCATCTTCCATCAGACCCTAGGCCATTGTTTCTCAAAGTGGGTCATGGGACTACTTGCAGCAGAATCAGCTGGAGTGCTTGTCAGACAAGAAAGCCCTTCTAGACTTAATCAATTGACTGAGGGGGAACCTGAAAATCTGAAATTTTCATTTTTATTTTTTTGGGAATCAAACCCAGGTCTCCTGCATGGCAGGCAGGTATTCTACTACTGAACCACCCGGACACCCCAAATTCTGAAATTTAATCATTCCCTGGGGTTGTTCTGAAGGCATATAAATCAAATGTTTTACAAATTCTGTCAAAAATCAAATGTTTTACAAATTCTGTCAATCAACCTATATATAGAGAGAACTCTTTTAATTACACAACTATTCATGAACTCAAGTTTGTATTAGCATTTTTCCTTAAGCCAAAAATATGAAACTATTTACCTTTAATAAGAATTTGGTACTTTCAAAGTATCAATGTATATATATTAGACATTTTCCAAATTTTTAAAGCTTAGACGCAGAATAAAATTAAGTGTTTTAAAGATGGGTCTAAGATGCTAAAAATGAACCATTAGCAAATCAGGAAGAAAAAAGGTAATAAAATGCTGAAACTGATACGTTAAAAAAGAAGATACTGGCTTCCGGGTCAAGATGGCGGCTTAACAATGTGCACATTTTAGTTCGTCTCCAGAACAACTACTAAATAACCAGAAACAGTACAGAACAGCTCCTGGGGCCACGTCAGTGACCAGACACACAGCCTACCCCAGTCTGGACCAGCTGGACCGGCTGTGAGCCCTCCCAGAACCGTGAACTCCCCAAGCCATGGCGGCCGGCGCCTTCCCCCACAGGCCACTTCCCAGAGGGAAAGGAAAGAGACTTTAACAGCAGCAGGGGCTGAGCCCAACCAAACACCAATTGTGGAATTAATTAACAAATTCTGACCACTAAAAATAGGCCCCCAGCTTAGGTGAACCTGGTCAAAGCCGAGGTTGCTCATTTTTGCCCTGGAGCCAAGGGGGCAGGGCTGACGGAAAAAGGGAAAAAAAAAAAAAAGAAGGAAACAGGTTTTTGTGGCTATGTTTCTACAAAGGCTGGACTGCCTTTGGATATAGCAGCAGGACTTCTCAGGCTGCAACTGCCCCAGGCATAGGCAGAAGTGAGCTCTTTTGGGGGCTTGTCTGGAGCCTGTGCCTTCTCCAGGGGAGGGGTAAAGCCCAACTCAGGTGGAATCCCTCCCTCAAGGAATTCAGACACCAGCGCTTGGTAATTTGAAGCCATTAAAACCAGCCTACTACCTCTCCTCTGTCTCCACCACGCCCCCAGCAGGGAGAGTCTGCCAAAGTTAAAGGCACCACATCATCTTATGCTGGTAGGACCTGCAGGCAGACAAGCACCACATACTGGGCAGGATAAGAAAAACAGAGTCCAGAGACTTCGCAGGAAAGTCTTTCAACCTGCTGGGTCTCACCCTCAGGGAAAACCGATGCAGGTGACTCTTTCCTTCTGATAGAAGGCCAGTTTGGTCTGGGAAAATCCAGCTGGAGTGTATAATACCTAAGTAGACCCTCCTAAGGGGTGGGTGGGGGGGAAGGCACCATACAGGCAGAGCAAGAAACAAGAAAACAAGAACTGAAAAATTCTCCTTTGTTAACAAAACCTAAGCTAGAGGTCCAGATAAAGCTGAACTGAATGTCAAAGAACAGATAGACAACAAATTCGTCCAGCAAGAAAACCCTAGGTAAAAGAAGTGAAAGCAATCTCCAGAATAAACTAATTAAGTAATTAAATGCCTAGACAGCAGCAAAAAGTAACAGATCACACTAGGAAAATTGAAGATATGACCCAGTCAAAGGAACAAACAATTCAAATGAGATACAGGAGCTGAAACAATTAATTCAGAATATATGAACAGACATGGAAATCAGTGAATTGAGGGAGGATATAAAGAAGGCAAGGAATGAACAAAAAGAAGAAATCGAAAGTCTGAAAAAACAAATCACAGAACTTATGGGAATGAAAGGCATGGTAGAAGAGATGAAAAAAACAATGGAAACCTACAATGGTAGATTTCGAGAAACAGAACATAGGATTAGTGAACTGGAGGACGGAACATCTGAAATCTGGCAAGAAAAAGAAAATAGAGGGAAAAAAATGGAAAAATATGAGCAGGGACTCAGGGAATTGAAAGACAATATGAAGCGCACGAATATATGTGTTGTGGGTATCCCAGAAGGAGAAGAGAAGGGAAAAGGAGGAGAAAAATTAATGGAGTAGATTATCACTAAAAATTTCCCAACTCTTATGAAAGACTTAAAATTACAGATCCAAGAAGT
>PVIY010013175.1:0-59878 GCA_004026745.1 Myrmecophaga tridactyla
TTGAAGCTGTATCTATCCTAGTAAAACATGCTTTAAAGTTTTTAATATTTTTTATTGTGAAATATAGCATATATACAAAAAAAAAACAATAAATTTCCAGGAACATTTTAACAAGTAGTTATAGAACAGATTTTTAAGTATGGTATGGTACAGTTCTATGATTTTTCATTCTTTTCTTTTAGCTGCTCCAAGATACTGGAGACCATCAGAAATATCAATATAATGATTCAGCAGTCATATTCATTTGTTAAATCCTATCTTCTCTGTTATGCTTTTAAATTTAATTCATCCTTGTGGGTGTGAATTCATTGAAAGTAGGGCCTTGTGATAAGGTTACTTCAGTTAAGATGTGACCCACCTCAGTAGTACTATTACTGGAATCCTTTACAAGAGAATGAAATTCAGACAGAGAGACAGCCACAGGAGGTAAGAAGCTGTACCTGGAAAAGAAGAGAGATACCAAGAGACTCTGCCATGTGCCTTGCCATGTGACAAGCTAAGGACACCAGGATCACCTGCAGCCAGCCCCAGGATGCCACAATCTTTCCAGAAAAATCATCGCCTTGATAATACCTGGACTTATGCTTTGTTTTAGCTCCCAAACCATAAGCAAATGAATTCCCATTCGCATTGATATTTTCTTGAGCAGCCAGGAAACTAAAACAGATTTTTGTAAAAGGAGAGTGGAATACAGCTATTGCAAGTACCAAAAATGTAGAAACGACTTTGGAATTTGGTAATGGGTAGAGGCTGGAAAGATAGTAAAGTACTTGATACAAAAAATCTAGATTGCTTTGAAGAGACTATTGGTAGATACTTTCTCCATGGAAACATCCTAATCAATATTGAGTCAGGATTAAAAGAACATGGCTGCCCCCACAGTTCAGATAAGGATTAAGAGAACATGGTTTTTCTGGGGTACATACCATTTTAAAATCAGCAAACCATGTAAGCAGAGTGTGTCCAAATTTTGAGGGTGGTATAAACATTTCTTGTGTCCTTTTTAACTACTATTTTTTATATACTTATGTCAATGTGTATAATGTCATATTATGTGTAATCAATTAAACTGAAGATGTGGTACATATTCCTTGGCCTAGGCCTATTTTTCCTTTTGTATAGGATTTTCCTCTGTTCTAATAGCCATATTTTTCCCAAGACTTCAAATATATCCTTAGATGAGCAGGAAACAGTCCACCTTATAGCAAAAGAAACACTCATTGAATCACCCAGGACCATATCCTGCCTACTTGCTTCCTAAGAAATTTTTACTTTTGAAAATGTTATTCTTGTATGTTTTTAGCTTATTTGAGATTTTAAAGACCCACAATGTTTTAGTTTCCCAGATGTCAAAACAAATATCATACAATGGGTTAACTTAGACAATAGGGATGTATTGGCTCAAGGTTTTGAGGCTGTGAGAAGTCCAAAATCAAGGGGCCATCAATGTGATTCTTTCTCCTAGAAGACCATTGTGTTCTAGGGCTGGCTGCAGCGGATCCCTGGTCCTTGGCTTTTCTGTCACTTGGCAGTGCCCATGGTGGCATGTTCACCCTTCTCTTCTGGTTTCCATTAACTTCACTTCTGACTGTTTCCACGTTTTTTTTCTCTCTGTGCCTCCAGTAACAGGATTAAGATCCAACCAAATTCAGTTCAGCCACACCTTACTTAAAATAACTTCATCAGAAGGTCCTAGGTACAGTAGATTCACACCCACAAAAATGGATTCAGATTAAGAAGTGTTTTTGTACTATGTGACTCCAAGCCACCACACACTGTAACACAGAGGAAGTGTTTGGGGATGGGTAAATGGGGATGTAAAACTCTTTTAAAAGAAAGTGGTTTTTGTTGTTTTTATTTTTTCATTTTCAGATTTCGGAACTTGAGATGTTAGGGAGGAAGAATGAAAATGACTTTAAAAGATCAACTCAAGAGTTTGTATACATTTGTAATAGGTAATATGAAATGCATGTTTAAGCTATAAGATCTAGCAATTTGAAAAATATTTCCAGAATTTTAAGATCTGTTCTGAGAGCTAAGATTTTTCCTAATCTAGTTTAGGAAAGAGTAGCTTACTTTCTCTTTGTCTTTTTTGTCTTAGAATCTCATAGACAGGACCCATAAAGTGTAGATGTATCCATTCAAAGAGGGATCAAAGAATTTTCAAAGAAATAAATTGAAGAATGAAATTGGATTTTGGTTTCATCATAGGACAATATATTGTTGAAAAATAAAGAAATTTATACAAATATCAAACCAAGTTTTAATTTTACATGATTTCAATATTGTTTTATGTGTAAGTCACCATTAAGCATTTATTAAAACTATCATATATATATATATGTATTGTACACATACCTACATACCACTTCATTAATCTCAAATATTGCCATAAGCCAATGACATACACTGGTTTATAATTACTGAATTTGATGTCTCCATTTTCAAAAGTTACCGCTTCATAATAAATCCAAAAATGAAAAAAATCCAGAAAATTCATCATTGTTTATAGCAAGTACCAACTATATCAAGATTATACTTAAAATATTATTTTACACAGTAACAGCCCACCAGATACATTAACTGCAAAACGTATATTTATGGGGTTCATGATCCATCAACAATGGCAAATGACCTTGAAAATCCAAAACATCATCACATCATGCATACATTATTGGATTTATGTCAAAAGTATATAATATTTAAAGAAAAATATAAAAATCCTGGACAGTTTCAGTGTATTATTTTCTTGGTTTGCTAAAGCTGCCAGAATGCAATATACCAGAAATGGACTTGCTCTTACAATGGAGATTAATTAAGTTACAAGTTACAATTTTAAGGCCATGAAAATGTTCAAAGTAAGGCACCAAAAAGAGGATACCTTCGCAGAGGAGCAACTGCTGGGATCCAAAGTTCTTCTGTCACCTGGGAAGGCACATGGTGATATCCGCAGGCTCTTCTTTCCTTGGCTCTTTCAGCTCCTGTGGGTCCTTCTGGCTTCTCCTAGCGGTGTTTTTTGTTTGTTTGTTTTTTATCTTCTTGCAGCTCTGGACTCTTCCCCAAATCTCTCTCCCTTAAAGGCCACAGCAAGCAGATTAAGACCCACCTTGAATGGGCAGGATCACCGCTCCATGGGAAAAACCTAATCAAAAGGTCCCACCCAATAATAGGTTTGCCCCCATAAGACTGGATTAAAAGAGCATAGGCTTTTCTAGGGTGCATAACAGATTCAAACCAGCACAACTATGTAAGAATATTTTGGCAGATCTTACATTTTTAGCATCACATTTCTATCTGTGCAAGCTTAAACTAGTCAAATTGGTCTACAGCAAGTATCATGACCATTTTATAGGACATTTAAATAACTAGGAATATGAAAGAAACACACATTTTCCCTAGAGAAACTGCAAGGAAGAAAAAATATTTCAAGGCAAAGAATAAAGGTTATTGAGTCTGTAAAAATGCATTCTAGTTCCTGTATATAGTTTTTTATCTAATACCTAATGATTATTTTTTGGATTATCTAACAAAGCCTTTCCTTCCAAACTTGCCTGATAACTTCTTAGACATATTTAGCATCTTCAGGAGAACTAAATTTCTTTTCATGATGATAAGAAAAAGGTTTAGTTTTTAGGGCGGTGTGACGGTGGCTCAGTGGCAGTGTTCTCACCTGCCATGCCAGAGACCCAGTTTCGATTCCTGGTGCCTGCCCATGCAAAAAAAAAAAAAAAAAAAAAAAAAAAGATTTCGTTTTTAAAATTATTGTTTCATTTATGTTTGTTGCAAAAAAGAAATGCTTAACTATAATATTGTAACTATAACATTTACAAAAAAGAGGATAAAGAAAAGGTGCTTATTTGATGGTGGGAAGGATGTAGTTTATGTACGTGTATAAATCCTATACGCTTGCCTGTTCAGAGAGAGGAGTGAAGAGTCTAAATTGGCTTAAAAGACTGAAGGGCTTTTGAGGGTTATTTTCTGTTTTTCAAAACATCTAATAAAAGTCTATTGTGGACAGTTGCTGCTTTATATGAGAGGTATTTGGGGATGGAGTGGTGAGAGAATTAAGAAGAAAACACATCTGTGGCTTTGTCCTGTGTCTCATTAGCTAAGCTGAACTGTGTTTCCCAGAATTCACTTTCTTGTCTATTTCCAGCTGGGGTGGGCCACACGTGAGATGCTTGGGAGATTAGGAAGGCAGAAAGGAAGCAGCAGAAATTTCATAGCTCATCCATATTGTTACCAATCTGCAGATCTCCTTGTTGGTGCGAAGCAGTTGTCATGCCTACAACTGCTCTACCGTCCCCTTGGATTTCCCTCCGAGTCTCTTGACTCCTGGGCCATTTGATGGGCTTGTAGGTCTCTACACACATTATAGTGTGTCTCAGTTTTGTGAGCCATTTGTTTTTGTTTTTCAGGAAACCTTTTCCTGTCCTTCTTTTCAACCGACTAGAATATGTTTAGATATTACAAGTAAGTGTGATTCAGGAAGACTGATTGATAATCATGGAAATCAGAATAGTGATGACCTCTGAGAGAAGTATTGCCTGGAAAGGAGCATGAGAAAACTTTCTGGCATGCCGGAATGTTCTGTATCCTAATCCAGGTGGTGTTCATATGGGTGTATCTTCAGTTTAGGGTATCCCACAAGACCACCCAAGATTTATGTTCAATAATTTGCTAGAACAATTTTAAAAACTCAGCAAAGCTGTTATATGCAATGGTTACAGTCTGTTACACAAAAGGATACAGATTAAGTTCAGCGATGGGAAAAGGTGCATAGGACAGGATCCAGTTGAGTTTCAGGTATGGGTTTCCAGTTGTTTCCTCCAGTAGGAATGTATGAATAGGTTCAGTTCTCCCAGCAATAATGTTTCGCACCATGCATGAAGTATGGCCAACCAGGAAAGCTCACCCAAGCCTTGGTTTCCAGGATTTTTTATTGGAGGTTGAAAACATACATATGATTGTCCACCTATGTGACTGAATTTCATCTCTAACAACCCCAGATATCAAACTGATACTGTATGGCCTAAGGCCCCCAGGTAAACAAATACCCTTATCAGATAAGATATTCCCAGAGGGGCTTAGAGCTTACCTCTCAGGAACCAGGGACAAGGGCCAGAACTTCCTTTTGGCAAGGTTAATCCTTTACTGCACAGAATCCATAGGTAAAAATGCACCAAGTATATAGTTAATATCAGTAAATTTTAACATGCAATTTTTATGCTAACATAATTCAGCAAACAATAAAACCTTTCTTGTGATACTTCCATCTTGGATTTCTACTTCATTGCCCCCACACTATCTTGATTCTATTTCTATTGCTATACTTCTATCTTATAATTGTCAGTAAATTCTTTTTTTGTCACTAAATTATGTCACTGTGTTCCTTTTGAACAATGGATAGTTGTTGTTTTATTTATATCTCAGCCCCTAAGAGAGTCAGTATTCTATGATACTCATTCAATATATGATTATTAGATGAATAAGTGAGTAATATATGTGCTGGTTTGAAAGGATTGTGTGCCCTAGAGAAGCCGTGTTTTAATCCTGGTCCATCTCGTGGAGGCAACCATTTCTTTTAATTCCTATTCATCACTGCAGGTTGGAAACTTGATTAGATTATCTCCACAGAGCTGTGACATGCTCAGTTGTGGGTATTAACCCTTGATTAGGTGGAGACGTGACTCCACCCATTTCAGGTGGGTCTTGATTAGTTTACTGGAATCCTTTAAGAGAGAAAAAATTTTGGAAAAAGCTGCTGAACGATGGGAACCACAAGAGCTCATGCAGCCAGAAACCTTTGGAGGTGAAGAAGGAATATGCCCCTGGGGGAGCGTCTTGAAACAAGAAGCCTAGAGAGGAAGCTAACAGATGTCACCATGCTCGCCATGTGACTTTTCAGTTGAGAGAGAAACCCTGAGCTTCATTGGCCTTTCTTAAGTGAAGGAAACCTATTGTTAGACCCTTAATTTGGACATTTTTATAGACTTGCCTTAATTTGGATGTTTTCATGACCTTAGAACTGTACTCTAGCAACTTAATAAATTCCCCCTTCTAAAAAGCTGTTTTTCTTTTTCTGGTATATTGCATTCTGGCAGCTAGCAAACTAGAACAATATATAATATAAGAATACACAACTTTCAGTCCAAAGTCTCATTCAATGTAGCCATTTTTGAGAGATTTTTTTCCTTCCCTAAAATAATCCTTCTATTAATAGAGCATGATTGCTCAAAAGAAGCACATTTCATCTTTTCTTACTGCTGCAGAATATAAGGAAGTCATTTTGGGGAGTTAAATTTTTGTTTTTGTACATATTGATATAATTGTCGATGAACCCATGCTCACTCCTTTGAAATTAACTCTTCTAATTGATGCCCTGTTGCTGTAGATTCCCGAGAACTAAGACTTTGTTTTGCCATGCAAAGGGCTCACTGCCCAGCATGCACAGGGCCAATTCTATGACATTGGGATTTAGAGAAAAGAAAATTTTATTTCATTTCAAAGTCTACCAGCAAGAAGACAGGAGACAAGCTAAAATTTGTCTCCACAATCCAAGAACTAAGGAGGGGAGAGTGACTGGAATTCAGATTGACCTATTATGATTGGATGTTTACAGAATTGTCTATATACAGTTAAAATATGCCAGCAGGCATCTTATCTCTCTTTTGAGGGACCCCTCACATTTATTTGCTTCAGACAACTCCTCATCCCCATAGTCTTGGTTTTGAGGACAGTGATTTTTGTCCCTAGTGTCTCAGTGGACAATGTGTCTGTCTGTGCATGCTCCATCTGTGGCTAAGTTTGACTGCAGCTAAGTTTAATAATGGCTTGTAGGTCAAACTCAAAAAAGAATTTTAGTAATGAGAGCAGAAGGAATTCAAATAAGCAGCAGTTTTTGGCAAGAATCTGTTTGGAGTTAGGCATGTGGGCCATCTGCCTGTGGTTTCACTTTTACCCTTGAAGCATTCTACATAATAACTAGATTGAGCCTAAAACCTCAATGAGATTAAGAGCTACATTTTCATAAATTTTCCCCTTCAAAAAAAATTATCAACATTTTGCCATCTTTAATATTATAATTTAATTGTAAATTGATTGGCCCACTTTCTAATTTTATATCTGCCTGTCTGTTTAACCTTCTGGAATTGGTGGGGTATTATTTTCCAGTGCATACCAATATTTTAAATGGCTAAAATCTCTTAAACTTTCCTGTGATTGGAGAGGGCCACATGAAAAGCAGACAGCCTGTGTTCAAAGATAAGTTCCTTACCTTACTGGTTTTACAAACTATAGAACGTTACTTAACCTCTCTTTATTGCTCTTTTATTTCACTTGTAAAAGGAAAATGATCATCGCCGTTATGTCATGTGTTTGTGGAAAGGACTAAATGAAATTGTATGTATATTATATACTATAAATACATATTATACATAATATATAATTTTGTAATATAATGTAATATAATACATAACATTACCTAAATATAGTTAGAATTTAATGCATTTAGTTGCTTTAATCGTTGCTATGGACTGATTGCAAATTCTAAAGAGATTTGTTGATATCCTAACCCTTAGTATTTGTGTGACTTTATTTGCAGATGTATTCAGATTACTTTGAGGTTACACTGATTTAGGTGGGCCCTAATACAAAATAACTGAAAATCTTATAAGAAGGCAAAGAAAAACAAGGGATAAAAAGGTCACGTAAGATGGTGGCAGAGATTGGAGTTACGTAGCTTCTAGCCTAGGGACAACTCGAGTCAGCAGAAACTAGAAGAGACGGAAGGATTCTTCCCTACAGGATTCCGAGAGAGCATAGCCCTGCTGGCACCATCTTTATTTCAGACTTCAAAACTCTGTGAGATAATACATTTCTCTGGGTTAAGCCACACAGTTAATGGTTCTTTTTCACAGCAGTGCTAGGAAACTAGTACCAATACCATCATCATCATCATCACCGCCATCAGCATCATCACCATCACTGTCATCATCTTATTAGTTCTTCCCTACTCATTTGATACACATACGTACATTATTTGAGCATCTATTATGTGCCAGGTAGTTGTCCAGGCTTTAGAGATAGAGTTGGTATAAAGACTGGCAAAGACCTTAATATCTTGGATACTGTATTCTTTATGAATTTGAAGATTATATTCTGTAGTAGAGTAAAAACCTCAACATGAAATTTCAAGGTTACATATATGTCTTTCATGATGCAAATTTTTAGCACTTATTGTCTTTTTTGAGAAATGACCAATCTCTGTTCTCTGTTTTGTTCCAAGTCCTGTTAAGATAAACTTTTTTTTTTAAACCTCAAAATATTCTGTTCTTTTTGTTTTTCTAATTTTTTCTTAGCAATTCAGGTTAGCCTCTGTAGTGATCCGTTTTTTATGTGCTGTCATTTGTAGTTGACTTTTGTAAATGGAAATTCATGAACTACCTTCCTGGGATATATATACATATTCTATTTTTTTCCTTGAGAATGGAAATATTTCCTCTTAAACTTTAAATTGCCTTTTATTATAGGCTTAGGTTTATCATTTGCCCAAACTTTTTTTTTTTTTTACATGGGCAGGCACCAGGAATCGAACCCGGGTCCTCGGGCACAGCAGGCAAGCATTCTTACCTGCTGAGCCACCGTGGCCCGCCCGCCCAAACTTTTAAAGTGTGTTTTTTTGAAAGTGTTTATCTAAATATTGTCATAAGCCTATTTTTATATTTTTTTTAAGAAAACTGAAATGATTTGGTCATGCCTCTAACCTTAGCCTTGATTTTTTTATTAACATTTAACAGAAATATTAGTGTTTTGTATTTCCGGCCCAAAGATCTGACCTCAGGTGAGGAAAAACAGCTTTTCAGGCTTGAAAGAAGTTGATATTTGACTCAAACAAAGTTATGCCAGCTGGAAAGGATCCAGGGTGATTCAGATGCCAAAAAGGAAATATATGACTATGGGATCTTGGGTTTCCTGAACTCCAAAGAAGATATTTGAAACTGATAATTCTGTAACATGTTTATAGGCAGTGGTTGTTATTAAGAAATCTTTTGATTTTGTATTTCTCCTATTTTAAGTTTTATGGAATTCTGGTGGGAATGTATATTGAAGCAAGCTTATACTTCAACATAAAACAAAAACAAACATGTATATGCATGTATGTGCACACAACTATATCTGATCTTTGGAAAACAGAAAAAACAGATAAGGAATATTATAATAAGCACAATTTTTGTTCAAATTTGAATAACCAATTAACCACTTATTATATAGTAAGGTTAGAACATGTGTTAATGGGAACAAATTCCTTATTAAAGCCTTCTTTTGTTTTACTTCTGGACCAGAACCCAGCCAACAGATCCCCAAGTATGGAACATGAGTAAAAAATGCTAGAGTGTGAGGAAATGGCAAGAGCAAGTTCATAGTCCATAATCAGTAACAGAAAAGAAAAAAATATATATAAATCTTATTGCTAGACTCAACAGTGTAAACTTTGTCTTCTAAGCAACAATGAATTTATAAGAAACATGGAATATTACAAAGCACTGTTTTACAATTTCACGAGTTCCTATTTTTTTGTTCCCTCCCAGAGAACTTTAAGTTCACTTAAATTATATATTTTGGGCTGGGTAATTGTAAGGCCGACCTTGAAAGATGGGGGACTTATTGGGTTTAGGTATAATTTATGGTATAATAGCTCTGGATAGAGGAGGGGCATATAAAACAAGAGTCTTGAAGGAAGTCTTGACGGGCAAGAATTTTATTGGAATAATTATAACAAACTAGTGGCCTCAGTAAGGAGGATGTTTTAAGTATGTATATAATCTTATCTTTTTGGAGCAAGTATTTTCCTGACTCAAAACAGCTAAGTTTTATCTTCCTTGGTATCACATATACTGAATTTTTTGTTCGGTTTCAGTTAAAAGAAAATACGGTACTTTTAGAAAAAAAATCTGTGAAAATTAAGATGTGAGCACTTGCACAATTATATTGTACTGAGTGTTTTCACCTGCTTTACATGAGAAAAAATGACTATCAAAAAAAAATCACTTGGGCGGCTGCCGTGGCTCAGCAGGCAGAGCTCCGACCTGCCGTGCTGGAGGTCTGGAGTTCGATCCCTGGTGCCTCCTGCCCATATGCAAATTAAAAAAAAAAATCACTTTTCTATTTTGTAAACTGTTGATGTAAGCATTTATTTCAATTTAGACATTGTATAAGTAGGTAAAGAGAGAGAGAGAAAGAGAGAGACAGAGAGAGGAGATAACATAAAAAAATATCTTACAGTGTATTAGTTTGTCTGCAAAACATCTAGGGAAATGAAACAAGTTTGGTTTTAAGTTTACTGTATTATTACTAGGAATGATGGTGACCAAACAAGCCCACAGGACAAATTTATATCAATTAGACAAAGACATCATTTGGGATGACACAACTCTGTGAACACGTGGCTGGGTGAGGGTATGCAGTATAGTAAATGTCCTGACCTGAAACTTACCCCACAGTGCAGCAATCTGGAACAATGCAGCCAGGACCATAATTGGGACTAGTTCAGTGAAAACAACATGACTACCTGTTACTTGCTGGTTTTAAAGTGTTATGTACGCCAGAAAAGCCATGTTCTTTATCCTAATTCAATATTATGGGGGCAGACCTATTACTTAGTAGGATCTTTTCAATCAAGTTGTTTCCATGGAGATGTGATCCACCCAATTGTAGGCAGAACCTTTTGATTATGTGGGTTCTATGAAGATGTGTCTCTGTCCATTCAAGGTTGGTCTCATTCCTCTTACTGGAGTCCTTTAAGAGGGAGCTATTTTGGAAAAGGCTCAGTGTTGACAAAGACAGAGACCTTTGGAGATGTAGAAAGAAAATGCTCCCCAGGGAAGCTGTTTGGAACCAGAAGCCAAAGGACCAGCAGATACCAGCTTGATGCCTTCACAGCTTACGGACATATTCCAGACACCATTGACCTTTTTTGAGTCAAGATATTTTTCTTTGGATGCCTTAGTTCGAACACTTTTATGGCCTCAAAGCTGTAAACCTGTAACTTAATAAATCTCCTTTTCAAAAAGCAACCCATTTCTGACATATTGCACTCCCATAGCATTTTCAAACTAAAATATTGACCATTACAGGAGAAGCTATTACAACAACAAATTCTCTGCTACCACTGCCCTAACAGAATCAAATTTGTGTACCACATCCCATGTACAACACCACATCACGTGACTCACATGTGCACTCCAAGTCTCAGGTGGGTATATTTGCTAGATTTGACGTAGGTCACACGGCGAGTACTTACGTGAAAAAATCTAACTAAGTCTGATTTTAGAATTCAGTCAAGATAGTGCAAGAACACTAATGCAAAGGAGTTCATAGTAGGTGTTAAGTGAACAAACCTGCAGAATCTAACATAGCATTCATCCAGCAATAATTCATTAAGAACTTGCTATACCTCAAGCACTAGGCTAGGGATATAGAGGAGAATTAGGTAGTCTTTTATTTGAATAGCTCACAGTCTAGTCTATTATACAAAAACAAAACAAAACAAAAAAAGTGGAGATTTATCTGAGTTATTTCCATATTTAAAATTTACAAAATAATTATCCCTATGTTTACATATATTTTATTTTCATTGACTTCTCTCATGCATAGTTTAACAGTATAATAGCAAATATTTTAAAAAAACATCAGAATTGTACAATTGACTCACAATTATATATGCAGTGGTACTAATTTTCTTTCCTCCTCTTTCTAAAGTCTTTTCTCCTTACTTGTTAACTTACTTGAATGATTAGCTTACTTCTAATGGACATATTCTCCTCTCACATGTTAAGAGATAATTAGGTAGACTTAATACTTTTTAAATCATATTTAGCAATGTAGAGATTACATCATTGGTATGAGTCACTATCCGCAGCAGTGACCAGCACTCAATGCTCTTCCAATCGCTTCTTCATTTTTTGACTGTGTTCCCATATCACATTGTGTTCACTCTTGGGCTAGTGCCTATTTTTTCTATCATTTTACTTATGATATTAATAACCCAGAAAGTCAAGGAGAAACTTAAGAACACTGTAGATATTGAGGTGAAATATCTCAAATTATGGAATGGTGTTATACAATATTTTAAGTACATTAAGTTTTTTATATGAGTCATAACAAATAATAAATGATAAAAACTTACATATTAATATCTATTTTTTTCAAATTTTCTCTCTTTTTAAAGAGAATTCTTTACATAAGGACCTTTTTTGGAAAGACGTGTATTAGAAATATTTTCAATGAACGATATTTGAAAAAACAGTATCTTAGTTTTCAATTAAAGTTTCCTATTTCTATTACATTAACAAAATTGTCGTGAGCATAGATGTCAGAAGGGAAATTTAATATCTATAGTCCTAAATAAAAAAAATTAAAATGTAAAAATATATACTGCATGATCTTTTAAAAGAACAAATGTTAAAGATGTAACTTCAAGTGTTTTCTGTTCTAATTTTTTTAAATGTATAGGTAAATTGTGCATGTTATAATTTAATCTCTAAATCTGTACTAACTGTAAGGCCAATAAAAACATTACAGATATAGTAATCTCAGATATAACATCTATCATTGGATGTCAGATTGCCCAGATTTTCTAGATTCAAGCTACTGCATTTTTGCTCCTGTGATATTTTCAATTTAAAGTAATCTGATAAGTTGGCATTTCAAATGATAGTCTCTAAAACATGTCTACGAAAGTCTAATAAAACACATGAATGTTCTATATCTGATAGTAGCTGCTCAGTGTCATATAATGTGAATGTGTTTAGAATAAATTTAATACAAAAATACAAAATTTTATGACACTATAACCCTTTGTTGCGACTAAACTAATCACATGATCATGCTATTTCATGATTCTTTTTGATAAACTACGTGGTATATATGAATCTGTACATGGATTTTTTTTTTCATTTTCAATAGTAGTTTAACTCTTTGGGTTTCAGTTTTCTTTTAGTAAAATGAGGAATCTAAATTTTCGGAGGTTTTGATACTGGTAATACTAAAATACACAGTTTAGACTTACAGCAGTGCATTAGTCAACTCTCAGGGTATCAGTTTGGCGCTACCATTATGTTGACCTCCTCAGGTTTTCCTCAAAAACCTTCCTTTGCGGGGGTGGTGCTGTGAAATGGAGATAAGGTATTAACCAGGTGGAACAAAATCTTTATGGCTTGCAAACCTGCTTTTGGGCAGTAATGCCGGAGCGTCTTACATGGAATGGCCTAGAGGGCTGTGTCGGGCTCCGCTGGGACCAGGGCTGGTCAGCGCGCCTGGCCTCGCTCGCTGGGACACGTGCGTGATCCTCCAAGGTCTTGCCAGTCACCTGGTTGAAACTCCTCAAATGATCTGTTTACAGTTTACTTTATTAGTTATTGTAGTTTCTAAATGAGTATATAATATAATGCCTTCAATTTAGAAACTCCAGAACAGTTTGAAGGATCATCCTGCTACCCTAAGGGGTAAAAAAAACCATACTATTTTGCATAATTTCTTTTAAATCTTTTTTCCCTGTATATCCCCAATAGAAAAATATTGACTTTTTCTTTATATTCAGAAGAGTAACTTAGAGTACATGTATAGTCAATCTCACAATTAATAAGCCGTTGTCGCCCAAATATTAAAAAGGTATCTGAATTTTTAATTGCCATCACAACACTTAAGGTTCCATTCAATCTGAATGTGCTTACTTCTCGGCCTTTTCTGCCCCAATTTTTTTCCTTACTTTGTATTTAAATTTATAAATATTCTCATCATCATCATGGACTTTGCTTTGTGAGCATAGGTATATCGGAAAAGATTTATTTTATTCCTCAAAAAGTGGAATTAAAAATATCATGCAATGGCTAATTTTGTCAAATAAAACAGTATTAAAATGCCTTAGAAAAGCATTGGGAAAAAAAGTAAGAAGTCTATAGAAAGGGAATGAATTGCAGAAAACACTTACAAATGTAATAGGACAGAAATTAAAGCATACAGAACCATAATAGCTTAGTCTGAGAGTAATTGTGTTTTTTTTCCCTCATTCTGCCTAAAATTCTGTAACTAGGGAATTAATTTTGGTGTTAAGTAATGGATAGATGCATATATATAGTAATATATGTTACATTACTGAGCTATTACTATATATGCCATTCTATACACTAATTTTTCCTTTCCAGTTAGCTGCCATGATTTTTTGGATAAATGTGATTTTCAATTATATATATATATATGATACACATCTTATATTTAATTGTTCTCATTTTTAGACACAGTCTGATTCCAATTGATGGATTATGAAAAATATTCCATTTATGCATACAGTTTTTCACATTGATATCACATCCTTTTAATAGACCTATTATCAGTACACATACTGAGGCAGAATATGAACATTTTAAGGACCTTAGTTTACAGTGCCAAAATAGTTTCAAAAAAGACAGTAGTAGATTTTCATTTGGACTAGCACTACAGGTGAGTATGTCTGTTCTGGAATACCCACACCAGCATCATACAATTTTCCTTCAAAAAAAAATGGTGAATAAATAGTATTATTGTTGAATTTGTTTGCCAGTATGATTGAACTATTTGACTGTGTGCTTATTAGCTATTTGCATTTCATTTCTCAGTTAACAATTTTTAAAAAAATTTCCTTGTCTTGAAAAATATTCAGTAGTGCTATTTTTATTGTTTTTGTTGGGGAGGTCATAACCATCACTTATGTACAAATATTTTCCCATCTTAATTTTGACATTCTACTATTATTCATGGTGTGTATTAATACAAAATCTCTTTACAAAATATTTATGAGTTAATTGACCAATTTTTACTCCCCCAGACTCTAAGGAGTAAGAGCAAATACGTATATGACCAGCCAAATATCATTAATCAACTTGCATTTAATACTAACAGAGCATTAGAAAAGCTATTCAATGATAATAGCATTAATGTTGAAATATTTCAGCAGCATTTAAGAAATGAGATGATTTCAGAATTGGTGAACCACATGCTTTAGTTCAAAGTCAAGAGAAGAAAGCATAAGACTCGGAAAGATAGAGAGAAGAAGGAAGACCAGCTCATAGCTACAGCACCCAAGGAATAGATTTGTAGGTTTCCTTGCCTCATACATCCCAAACTTTGAGCTGAATAAATCAGCAACTGGGAAATGCCAATGTGCACAGACAAAAACACCCCAACAAAAGCTTGCTCTCAGTAGTCAAAGTACAAGGAAAGAGACAGCCTAGCAAGACAGAAAATTTTAGACAATTACTGCTTACTCCATCCAGACACTATAGGAAAAAGAAAATGTGTCCCCACCCACACAAGTAAAGGCTAAGTGGAGAGCCTAAACTTCCATCCTCTGAGAAAGCTAACAGGAAATCCCAGTATTCCTGAAGGACTGGTGTCAGAAAATATCAAGTAGGATCTGGGATTTTCATTCCTCCTGACAGATAATGAGCCCAGGTAATGCAAAAGTCAATGGAGACCATAGAGAGAGCCTGGACTTCCACCCTCCACTCATTACCAATGAAGTCTCTCTGTTCCTATCCATGGAGGTGGTGTTACAAGAGGATTGGTGAAGATTCAGACTTTCATAATCGACCAGCAGTAACAAGACCCCTTCCCCTGCAGAGACCACATGGCTCTAATTGACTTTTATAACTACTCCACCCAACAACAGCAGAATAAACATCTTTTCCAAGGTGCCATGGAACACACACCAGGTTAGACCATATCCTGGGCCATAAATCAAATTTCAAAGGATTGAAATCATACAGAGCAGAGCATGTTCTTCATTCGCAATGGAATTAAACAAGAAATCAATAATAGAAAAATAGAAAATCTTCAAATACTTGGAAACCAAACAACACACTTCTAAATAATCTGTGGGTCAAACAGAAAGTCTGGATTGAGCTTTAAAAAAATACCTTGAACAAAATGAAAATAAAATACAGTGTTTCAGTTTGCTAAAGGTGCTGAATACAATTATAGATTGGCTTTAAAAAAGAGGACTTATTAAGTTACAATTTACAGTTCTAAGGCCGTGAAAATATCTAAATTAGGGCACCAACAAGAGGATATCTTCTCAGAGGAAAGGCAGATCTAGGTTCCTCTGTCTCATGGGAAGACACATGGCAATGTCTGCTGGCCCTCCTGGGTTGGTTCCAAAATGGCTCTCTCCTCCTGTGGGTCCTTTTGACTTCAGCCAGGGACGGTTTTACTTCCTCATCTCCAAGCATCTGTGCCTAGGCTCAGCTTTCTCTACTGACTCTAAACTCTCTTTCAGTATGCTCTTTTATGGATTCCAGTAAACTAATTAAGAGCCGTCCTGAATGTGGGGAGGTCACTTTTCCATCTAATCCAAAGGTCCCACCCACATTGTGTGGGTTGCATCTCCATGGAAACAACCTAACCAAAAGGTCCCACCGAAGCAATAGGTTTGCTGCTGTAAAGTTGGATTTGGATTAAAAGAAAATGTTTTTTCTCAGGTACAGAATAATTTCAAACCAGCACATACAGCATATCAAAATTTGTGGGACCCAGCAAAAGTAGTTCTAATAGGGAAATTTACAGCACTAAATAAATATATTAAGAAAAGGAAAAAAAAGTCTCAAATCAATAATTTAGGCTCCTGGCTCAAGAATGTAGAAAAAGAAGCACAAAAAAAAAAAAGCCCTAAAAAAGAGGAAGAAGTAAGTAATAACTATAAAAGCCAATATCATTGAACTTAAAAAAGATAAATAATAGAGAAAATAAATGAAATAAAGAATGGATTCTTTGGAAAGATCAATAAACTCCCAAATCTCTAGCATGATTGATCAAGGAAAAGGAAGACACAAATTGCCAATATCAGGAATGAAATTGGAATGTCACTAAGGACTAGGATGTCTAGTCTCATAAGGGTTTGGAGGAATAATATGAACTCCAACAACAAACTTAAACTTGACAACTTAGATGAAATGGACCAGTTCCTTGAAAAACACAACTATGACAACTCACACAATAGAAAATGTAAGGAAACTGAATATGTAACTTAAAACCTTACAGAAAGAAATCTCCAGAACCAGATGGTTTTCCTGAAGAATTTGATCAAGTGTTTGAATAAGAATTCACTGATCAATATACAAGATTTCTTCCAGAAAAAAGAAGAGGAAGGAACAATTCCCAAACCCAACATTTCCATGATATCAAAATGAGGAAAACAGTACAAAAACTACAGACCAATAACCCCATGAAAATAGTCATAAAAATCCTACCTGTCTTACAATTATTGAGGGGAGTGTTGAAATTAGTGACCACGTTGTTAATTTTTCTATTTTCTCCTTTCAGTTCCACCAGTTTTTGCTTCTCCTCTGTGGCTCCTTCTGACATCAGCCAGGGGAGGTTGACTTCTGTTGAAATTCCATAATAGTGTATGAATGTTTAGGATTGCCATATTTTCCTTACAAATTGACCTCTTTACTGTTATGAAATGACTTTCTTTAACCCTTGTAATAGTCTTTTTTTAGAAATCTAGTTTAACTTTTATTAATATAACCTGTTCCAGCATTCTTTTGATTAGTATTAGTTTGATGCATTTTAATTGGAATATTTAGGTCATTTAAATATAATGTTTGTCTTGATAAGTTGGGTTTTAAATACACCATCTTTCTATTTCCCATTTCTCCCTTCTTCTGTTTCCTTTTTCCTAAGTCTTCTTTCAGATTATTGCTTTTTAAATTATTTCATTATATCTCCTTTATTAATATTATAATTCTGTTCTGTTTGGTGGATACATTATGGTTTATAGTATACCACTTCACAATCAACCTTCAAATAATATTAAACATAATATGAGAACCTTACAACATTAAAATTTATAACACCCTGCTGAACTTGGAACACATTTTGTCATGCACTTTATCTTTTACATATTGTGCCAGTTTGAAAGGATTATGTACCCCAGAAAAGCCATGTTTTAATCCTGATCCAATCTTGTAGGAGCAGTCATTTCTTTCTTTCTTTCTTTCTTTCTTTCTTTCTTTCTTTCTTTCTTTCTTTCTTTCTTTCTTTCTTCCTTCCTTCCTTCCTTCCTTCCTTCCTTCCTTCCTTCCTTCCTTCCTTCCTTCCTTCCTTCCTTCCTTCCTTCCTTCCTTCCTTCCTTCCTTCCTTCCTTCCTTCCTTCCTTTCTTTCTTTCTTTTTTTGCATGGGCAGGCACAGGAAATCGAACCCAGGTATCGGGGATGGCAGGCAAGAACTCTGCTACTGAGCCACGTGGCCCGCCCAAGCAGCCATTTCTTTTAATCCTGATTCAATACTGTAGGCTAGAATATTTTTTTTTTGGTGGGGAGTGCATGGTCTGGGAATCGAACCTGGATCTCTTGCATAGAAGCAAGCATTCTACCACTGAACCACGGGCGCACCTAACTGGAATTTTTTTTTATTAGATTATATTCATGGAGATGTGGTCCATCCAATTTTGGGTGTGACCTTTGATTAGATGGAAATGTGACTCCACCCATTCCTAGTAGGTCTTGATTAGTTCACTGGAATTCTTTAAAAGAGGAAACATTTTGGAGAGAACCAGAAAAGACAGAAGCCTCTGAGCCGAGAAAGAGCAAGTCAACAGAAACGTCAGAGAAGAGCTGGCACTGATGATGACACTTAGAAAACAGAGACAGAGATGTTTAAGATGCTTGGAGTCCAGCAGATGTCACCATGAGATGTTAAGCAAGCCAGAACCTGGAGAGAGCCAAGGGAAGCCAAGAGATGAAAGCCAACCCCAGAGAAGAAGAGTGAGGAATCCCCACAGGAACAGAAGCTGAAAACAATGGAGCCCAGGAGCAAGTGCCCAGCAGATGCCAGCTACCTGAGTTCCCAGCTGATAGAGCTGCTCCAGACCCATCAGCCTCTCTTAAGGGAAGGTGACCTCTTGTTGGTGCCTTAATATGGACATTTGCATTGGCTTAGATCTGTAAACTTGTAACTTACTAAATTCTCTTTTTAAAAGCTGTTCCATTTCTGGTATATAACATTCCGTCAGCTTGCAAACTAGAACACATATGTTATCAAAACAATACATTGCTTTATTAATTATTTTTGCTTTAATCACTCAATTGTTCCTTTAAAATATTTTTAGAAGAAGAAAAAAATCTCATTGCCACTCATTTAACGTTTGTGTTCATTCTTTTATGCAGAATGTTAACATTTCTCTTAACACTTCTGTTAACACTACCTGTTAACACTTCATGTTTGTTCCACAAAATTTCATTTTACCTATTCAGATTTCAGGTTTACTGGTACAGATTTGTATTCACCTTTAATTTTTTTAAAATGTATTTTTCACTGCTTCAGAATTTTCTGTGGACAGTTAATTTCTTCTTTCAGTACTTTAAATATGTTCATCCATTCTCTTCTGTCTGTATTTGGTTCAAATGAGAAACCAACTGTCATTGCTTTCCCTGTTTTCTGTATATAATGGGTCCTTTCTCTTTTACTGTTTTTATGAGTTTTCTATTGATCACAGTTTTTAAGTCTTCTGGTTATGATGTGCTTGGTGTAGGTATTTTATATGAACTTGATATTTTCTTTTGTTTTGATTTTAACTTCCTAGAATTCTGAGGTATCATTTCCATCAAATTTAGACTATTTTTGACCACTGTTTATTCAAATATGAAATTTGAGGTTCAAATACCCTGACCTCCATCTTTCAGGATGTCAACTACACATCTGTTAGAGCATTTGAAAGCTCATTGTGGCCCTGCTCATTTTTTTCAGTCTTCTTCATCTGTGTTTTATGTTAGATAATTAATATTCTTATATCTTCAAGTTTATTAATCTTTTCTTCTGCAATGTATACTCTGTTCTTAATTCCATTCAATGTATTTTTCATCTCATACTTATAGGTTCAGTATAAATCTTCTTCAAATACCAAAGGTTTCAACTTAGTTTTTTTCCTGTTCTTTCTTCTTTTACTTCTTAAACATATGGAATACAGTTAGAATGTACTTTTCTACCAATTTTGTCATCTTTGCTGTTGTTCAATCTGCTTCTTCACATTATGAATCAGTCATATTTTCCAACCTCTTTTGCGTGACTGGTAATTTTTTATTAGACCCCACATATTGAAGCATTTACCTTGTTTTATGCCAGCTAGCTTTTACTTTCTATAAATATTCTTGACATTTGCTCTAGGACATAGCTGATTTATTTAGAAATAAGTTGATCCTCATGGGTCTATTTTTTAAGCCTTGTATGATGAGCCCACAGCAGCCTCCATTTTAGGGCTATTTTCACCTCAGTATTGAAGCAATGCCCTACTGAATACTCGTCCTGATGCTCCATAAAGGATGAGATTTTCCACTCTGGTTGGCTGGAACACTCCATTTCTCTATCAGCTTTAAGGAATTTTTAATTCGATCATTTTGGGTGGTGTTTTATCCATCATTTGGTACCTTCCCCAAACACATGTGCTTTCCAATACTCAAGGGGGACCCTTTGAAAATATTCAGTGCAGTTCTCACCTCTGTGGTACTTTGCTCTGCAAATTCTAGCCACCTGGACTTCACATATTTCATGCTTCATATCCTAATCTTACAGAAATCACTAGGCTCTACCAGGATTCCCCTCTGACTATATTTTTTCCCTAAGAAATAAACGGGTCCAATAATAGGGTTTACCTTATTTGTTCTTTCTCTCTAAGGGATAACTCTTCTGTATTGCCTAATGGCCTAATGTCTGTTGTTGAAAATTGTTGTTAATATATTTTGTATTTTAGTTTTCTGTTTTTTCTTTTGGCACGGGCAGGCTCTGGGAATCGAACCCTGGTCTCTGGCATGGCAAACAAGAATTCTGCTACTGAGCCATCATTGCCTGTCCGTATATTTAGTTTTAAAATAATTTTTTAGGATGTAAGATGAATCTGGTTCAATGTGTGTATGTGTTTTCTAAATATTCATAATAGATCATGAATGAAATTTATAAACACTTTAAAATAATACTATTAAAATTAATTTTAAAAGAAGATGGGGGGTGGTGCGATGGTGGCTAAGTGGAAGAATTCTTGCCTGTTATGCTGAAGACCCAGGTTCAATTCCCGGTGCCTGCTCATGCAAAAAAGAAAAAAATAAATAAAATAAGGGATGGTAAAAGCAAGAAATCAGGTTTTAGATGGAGATTACTGGAAACCAATGGTTAACAAAGAAGTTTCAAAAGATGCAAGTCAAAGTTGTATATTAACTGACTTGTGATTGAGAGTTTCTTTTTTCCTGATTAAAAAAAAATGCTTCAGGGCAGGCCACGGTGGCTCAGCAGGTAAGAATGCTTGCCTGCTGTGCCGGAGGACCGGGGTTCGATTCCTGGTGCCTGCCCATGTAAAAAAATTAAAAAAAAATGCTTCATGAAAATAAGATGTTCTCTGAGTCATTCACAAATACTATTCAATTTCCTTAGAGTCACTAACAGTTATGCATTGAAATAATCTGAAAGACCTATACTCTGGAGCCTGGCTCATCAGACCTTCATAAAAATCAAAATTATTAATTTACTTTTGTATGGAACATAATGAAAGGAAAATGTATATATTGCTTCTACTTTTAAATATTTCATAAAATAAATGACTTGATAGTTTCCTTAATTTGTATTATACTCCCTTCTTAAATGATCGAATACATTTGTTATAGTTATTTCTAACTGATTACAGTGGAGAGACCATTTGACTGCATTTTACTTTGTCAGGGTGACAAATAAAAGCTAAATATATTTTTAAAACTCTATAGCTCTAGAGGAGAAGCAGATTTATATTGCCATAAAAAAAAACCTTGTATTGACTGAAATTTTCAAACACTAATGATGGTCACCTTATTAGACATATTTGCATCTTCATCCAGAGTCAGTGGGCCACTTATTATTAATCAGTTGTTCAATTGGGGAGACATAAAACAGTTTCATTACCTTAGGGTTCCAATTGTTAATTTACTACATATAAGTGGTAAGGTTATTCAATTCCATAGGATATAAGATTAGAGTCTCTGAGTGTAAAAAATGGAAATGTCTGAAAAGTGGGAAATCCAATATGTTCATTAGTGAAGCAAGGACTTGAAACTTTTAGTAAATACTGCTCAGAATAAAACTTATTCTGAAAGGTTTCCTTTTTTTGATAAATCATAATGTAATACTTTATTTTTAAATACTTTTTTGCCTGGGATTATTTTTCCTAGGCCTTTTTAATATTTTTTCTTTATAGCATGCACCTGTCATATAGTAAACACTTACGTATTTTATAACTTTACTCACCTAAAAATCTATTTTGTTGCAATGGAGTTATGGATGTTTTTAGAAAAGATTATAAAATCGACCTTATTATCAAGTCTGTCATTTTAAAAAATCACTTAACATACTGCATGAGATATTCACTGGATTAGATTCTCTACCTTATTTCCTACATTATTTAAGCATATTTAAAATTATAGCCACTTGCAGAGACACAATCATCTTACAATAGTGAGACACTAGTATTATGAGGAAAATAGTATTAACTAGAAGTTTTAAAACATTTAATCTTTTTTCCCCCAATATGTATATCTTTGTCAATCACACATAAACTGAAAGTGACTTCATTTTCTGTAAACCAACCTTAGGCAGAACTGTGATTTAGGTAAAATTTGCCATTGCATGTAGCAGATATGCCTCATCAAAGCCTGTGGGACTCCAACTTACATGATGGTGGCAAGTAAACCACACAACTTTTATGAACTCTGACTGTGGTCAATCAACGTACTGATTCCTTTGCATAAATTATACATACAATCTTCACAATCACATGAGGTATGAACTCTAATTTTGCAGAAGAAAGCTGACATTTAGATGAAGCAATTTGCCTAAAGGCACTTGACTATAGATGATAGAGCCTGTAATCTAACCAAGGTCATTTCAATGCAAGACCTGTGCTCTTCTCTCTGCCCTGAAGGCCAGCTATTCTACATGTACCTCTGTTACTCCTGTCTAAATTTCTAACTCATTACTAAAGAATAAAGGACAGGCTTTAATTATATTTTAATAACAACCATTTAAGATGCGTATTCTATTCTTCCAGGACAAACTAACTCTTGTTTCCTTGAGGTCATTCGTTCTTTCTTGGCTTGGTCTATCCAGTTTTGTTTCTTCTGATTACAGCAACAAAACATAATATGGCATGAACTAAATTTCATGTATCTGTTGGCTTCTCAAGAAATTCTTTGATACATTTGTTTTAGAGCAGTGGTCCTCAACTGTTGCTATAAATCAGAAATATCTGAAAGCTCATTCTATCTGTTTGTCTATCTATCTATCTATCTATCTATCTATCTATCTATCTATCTATCTACCTGTCACCTATCAATCTACTATCTAATCTATTTTACTGTGTTAAATAATGCCAGAATGCAATATGTCAGAAATGAAATGACTCTTAAAAAGGGAATTTATTAAGTTACAAGTTCACAGTGCTAAGGTCATAAGAATGTCCAAACTAAGGCATCCATGTAAAGATACCTTGACTCAAGAAAGGCCAATGTCTATCACATGGGAAGGCACATGGCTGGCATCTGTTTATCCTTGTTTCTACTTCAGTTGCTTCCACATTCTGATGCCAGTGGTTTCCTCGTTAAGCATCTGTGGGCCTTCACTTAGCTCCTCTGGGACACTACTCTGGGTTCTGGCTTGCTTAATATCTCATGGGGGCCCATGGTAACATCTGTTTGACTTTGCACCTCCAAACATCCATGTCTAGGCACGTGCTCTCTCTGTCAGCACTCCAAGCATTTCCCAATGTCTGAATCTCTGTCAGCTCCAAAGCAATGTTTTCTCCAAAATGTCTCCCCTGTTAAAGGACTCCAATAAACTGATCAAGATCCACCTTTAATGGATGGATTCACATCTCCTTCTGATCAAAAGACCATATGCACAACTGAGTGTGCCACATCTCCATGGAAGTAATCTAATCAAAATATCAAACCCACAATTGAGTGGGCCACTCTACATGGAAACAATCTAATCAAAGATTTTCACCGTACAAAACTGAGTCAGGATTAAAGGGCATGGCTTTACTGGTGTACACAACACTTTCAAACCAGCAATCTATCTATCTAGCTGGCTATCATCTATCTGTCTGTCTATCTAATCATCTATCTTTCTATTATTTATCCATCTATCTATCTATTATATATCTACCTACCTACCTATCATCTATCTATTGATCTATCTTTCTAAACATCTATTTGTACAACTATCCAAATCCTCCTCACATTTTTAACTCCACAATTCTGGGTTAGATAAACTTCACATTTTATAAAACTCCACAAGTGTCTCTGATATATATCCAGCCAGGACAACCCATTGAATCATATTTTAGCATAAATTAAAATCATGGTGAGTTAGTACACATTTGTATTTTATGCTTTCTAAATACAGGATGCAGGCAATTATGCTTTAATGTGTGTTACATTCCAGCAACATCACGTTAGAAAGGAGAGTGATTATTGGGTGGTTGCAATCAGCCATATTGACTCTGATGCCACATATCATATGGATCATATACATAAAACCTTTTCTGACTTAACTCATTTTAGTTGACTGAAAATCTCCTTAAACTAGACATGAAAAATGATCTATGTCACATATTTCAAATATTTTTCAGACAGGTGATAGCGAGTGTGAAGGAATTTGGATTAGGGTGGTCTGAATACCAGTTACTGTTTGGCCACCTAGTCATGTAAACTTTGTGAAGTCCAAATTACTAAAGAGCAGTTGAAAGCTGTCAGCAGTAAAGCACCATGAAAACATAGGTTATCCTTTTAGGATAAATAATTGAATCTTTTTGAAGAGATTGTGCTATGTACTTTCACTGATGCCCAATATCCAAATATATCTATATATCCAAAAGTATGAATAAATGTACCAAGTTTTCCATTAGAACCATTTAACTAATTAATGATTTCCAGTAGTAGAAGTAAAGACACTGGAATGGTATTTGGTCAAAGAATTCTCTAGTATAATACAGGACTTTGAACTTCTGTGCAAAGCAGTTGTACTCTTGACTGACTAGCTACTATCAACTATAATTTTAATGAATATTTCAGTCACATTAAAAATGATCCTTGTGATGTATGTGCTTCATCATAATGTGACATGGCAAAACAATGGGGTAAATTTAGGAAAAATGAGCTACTGGCATTGGTTTAGCAGACAGATGGAAAAATGTTAGAATGCTAGTGTTTACTATATAGATGAAAATCATTAGATGCTAAAGAGATCATTACCAGCTCAAAAGCATTAATGCCTGGCTGGAAATTAGATGCAATTTGGTATATTGCCAACAGGTTAATATATTGCTCACCAAGTTTTGTAAATTATTATGCCAATTGTAAATTTCTAGTTTAAGAATTTGTTGACATATAAAAGAAAAATAAACTTTTCTCATCTTAAAAATTAATGGACTTACACTTTTTTATTTTTTATTATCTTAATATATTTTATTTCATTTATTTATTTATTTATTTATTTATTTATTTATTTTGCATGGGCAGGCACCAGGAATCGAACCTGGGTCTCCGGCATGGCAGGTGAGAATGGACTTTCACTTTTACAAGTCTTTCTCTTGTTAAAACGAATAGCAGGAAAATCAATTCAGGAAAATTAGTAAGCTAACTGAAGGGTCTAAAAAGTCTTGAGAATATCACTCAAAAATAAGTTTCACGGTGCCTTCAACAATCTTACATATAAATATATACTAAAAAGATGAAGCATATATGAAAATAAGTTATAAAATAACTTATATGAAAATAAATTAAAAGTAGTCACTGCAAAATTCTTACAGATATTATCCCTTATTTATTATAATTATCATTCATGTTAATTGTATTTATTATAGTTACCCATTCCTATTTAGAGTCAAAGGTTTTTAAGTGTAAAATGACATTGAAGGCTTATTGCAGCGCCATCCCTGCAGCGGTGCAGTGATGAGAAGGAGGAGGGTGATAAATTATTAAAGTGATTTGGCATAGGAAAGTTGAAAAAAAAATGACTTTGTTCGCAGGCCAAATGTGATGCTGCCACTTGGCACACAAGCAACCGTAAACTGGCTGGCTTGCATTTGCTCAGGATCATCTTGTCAGCATTTGCCTCTCCTGCCAATACCAGGAAACAAAGCAATCCCCTAAAGCAGGAATAAAAATGAACAAGTTGTTTGCCGGGTCAAATGCTACACTGTAGCGAGGTTTCCATGGCCAAAGTAAATCAGACAGCTGAAACAAATCTGTGAGGGACAGAAATGATTTTCTAATAGCTCAGGCTAGCGACACAAATGGCAGTTCAGCAGTAAAAAGCATTGAACTTTACAAAGTTTTGCTATAAGTACAGTTTGAGAAAAAGTCAAGTTCCCCAAACCAAACTAGGCTGTTAAATCCTTCAACATCAAATTAGTGATAAGAAACATTAATAGATCTTGGAAAGATTATTGTGAGTAAAATTATAATGTGAGGAACAATATTTCAATTACAAATACTCAGCATGTGATTATCATCCAAGGCAATATATCAACATGCACCTTTCCCTAGGTCTGAACTACCAAATGTCAATGTTCTAAACTTTCAAGTTTGTACAAGATAATTACCTAATATGTCTTTAAGTAAGGAACATACTTGATACTGGTATGAGTATCAAAAGTAAAATAATAATAATAATAATAATGCTTTATTCAATGGGAATGTTAAAAAAACAAAATTCCAGTTATCTAGGGAGGGTCTTCTTTTGGTCTTAGTTGTTTTACACATAAAATAATGGGTTCTGATTCCATTTCAAGCTTTAAATTACTTTCAACAATTTATTATGTACCAGCTGTGCACTCAGCATGAGTTTTTAAATATTTCTTTTATTTGAAATAGTTTTAGATTTGCTCTCTGTGAAGAGAGCACACAGAGTTACCATATACCCCATGAATGTTTCCCCTATTATTAAAACTTACATTTGCCACAATTAATGGTACCCCTGTCACAATTAATGAACCCATATTAATACAACATTATTATTAGCTAAAGTCCATACTTTCCTCTGATTATTTTAGGTTTTATCTAATGTGGTGGATTAAATTATGTATACCAGCAAAGGCATGTGCTTAATCTTAATCCATTCTTGTGGGTGTGAACTGATGTGTAAATAGGTCGGTCGGAATGTGTTATTTTTATTTACAGTGTAGCCAACTGAATCAGCATGCATCTTAATCCATTACTGGGGATCCTGATAAGAGAAGAAATGGAAGCCAAGACTCAGAAAAAGCCAGAAGCCAAAAGATCCTTATGTGACAGGAAGAGACGCTAGCTAAGGAAACCCAAGGACTGTGGCAAGACAGCTGCAGAATGCTGTGGACTTCAGGGAGAAAGCATGGTCTTGATTATGAACTTCTAACTTTTTTGAAACTATGAGCCACTAAATGCTTATTTTTTTTAAGCCAACTCATTGCGTGGCATTTGACAAAGCAGCCCACAAACCCAAACACTTAATGTCCTTTTTCTGTTTCAGCATCCCATATAAGACACCATGTTACATTTAGTCATTTTCTGCCTGAGAATCCTCTTGTCTTTCACGGTTTCTCAGGCTTTGCTTTTGACAGCCTTGACGGTTGGGAAAAGTGCTTGTCAACTACTTTGTAGAATATCCCACATTTGCGATTTATCTCACGTTTTTCTCCTAATTAGACTAGGGCTATGGTTTTACAGGAGAAAGACCACACAGGTAAAATGTTAATTTATACATCTTATCAAGAGCTCACAAGTAAACTGTCATTTTATTATTCTTATTGAGAGAACATAGTGATCACTGCTGATCTTAACCCTGATCACCTGGCTGAAGTCTGTGCGGTCTCCCCGCCGCTAAGTCACCCTTTCCCCCCTCGGACATCTTCAGGAGTAAGTCAGCACGCACAGCCCACACTGAAGGAACTTCACTTCCGTAAGAGCAAAGTAGTTAGATAAATTATTCCGAATGTTTCTGCATGATAGATTTGCTTCTACTCCTTTATTCATTTATGTATTTATTTATTTATTCAGTCACTTATTTATATCAGTATGGACTCAGGGATATTTCTTTTATACTCTGAGTTGCAATCCAATTATTCTTTTTTGTTTTGATGCTCAAATTTTTCCAGCTGCTGCCTCTGGGAGCTCTTTACAGTGCTTCCTGGGTGCCTTCAATATATTCCTATCACTGTGTGGTTTTTTCCTGTTGTTGTTTCCTGAGAGCTTCCTTTCTTTTAGATGTTACGAGATGCTTGAGGGTCACCTTATATATTCCCTGCTCTGGAATCAGCCATTTCTCCAAGGAGCTCTATTTTGTTCATGGTGGTGTTTGTTTTTATTGTAGGATGGTGCTATAAACTAAGGTCCATATGCTAGATGTCAGCGTGGTTTTTAATATTTTGACTGATACAAAAGATACGTGAAAGACTTTTCATTTTGAATGATACTGATAAGACAAAAAGCAGATTACAGTTAGATTGTGGGTGAGCTTGAAAGCTAGGCCAAAGAAATGAACAGGATATGATGGCATATAAAATTCTAGGTCATTTTTTTTAAGGAAATAATTGACGACCTTAAAACTGTGTGGACTATGCATTTTTAAAAAGTGATGGACATAGTAAATAAAACCTGATGCATAAATGCATATTTACTCTACATAAATGCATTCAAGTTGGAAATTCATTATACCTTGGCTACAGTTTATTGCCTGCCAAAGGGCATGTCTGCTTGTGTAACCTGATTTGTCTGTTCTAATTTATCATTCATAGCTTCATTCTCTTATTCACTCATATTTTAAAGAAATAACTGTTGCACATTTATTTATTAATTCAGAGTTATTAATTGAAAACCTAATGGTCAATGGGGAATTAGCAGAGGATTTTTAAAATATCCATCGTCTTGTAGGTTTGTATTCTAGTGAGAAGAGACAGAAATAAATCAATAAGTAAATGAGAAAAAGTTGTATGAAAAAAACAGAAAAAGAAAAGAAGCATTTAGATAAAAAATAATCATGTAAGGAACATTTTGGAAAGGATGGACAGGACTCCCTGATGAGGCTTTAAGGGTGAGACCTAGAGGAGCACACGAGTCATGATGCAGGGAGGTTGGAACATCAGTTGCAAAGGTCCTGGCATTGGTGACTGCTGGGGTGGAGAGAACAAAGGCAGGTGCTTAATAAATGAACCAGATTAAGAACCAGATCATCAGACAATTTATTAACCTTTGAAAGGTCATTGGATTGGTTCTAAGTGTTTTGGGAAAGCACTGGAGAAATTTGAGTAGAAGTGTGACATAATCACGTCTATAGATTTGGGAAATCACTCTGGTTGCTAGAAACATAGTCTGTAGAGATTGGGAGCCAGAGGAGAAGCAAGCAGACAATTCATTGGATATTACAGTAACCCGGGCAGTAGATGATAAATGATTAAATGACTATAATAGTGGCAAAGAGAGTGAAAATTACTCAGATATTAGTGCATATTTTAGGGTAGAGCTGATAGGACGTGCCCATGGTTTGGATAAGGGTGAGAGAGAGAGAGAAGGTGCATCTTTTGGTTTGATGCTCTTCACTAAAATGAGAAAGATTAGGGAAGGGAGAGATGTTGAGGTTAAACATCGCCTATGTGCCAGAACCTTGGCACAGCAACCGTTAACCCAGCAAACAATAATCATATCCTGAAGGAACTCAAAATCTAGAGGGACATTGGTGTTCAAATAATAGTAAAATTAATAAATAATGACAAACTCTGAAAAGCTCTACAGGACACTTTGGGAAGGAAAAGAAGGCAGAGAGTCACATAACGTCAGGCATTTAAGTTGAATTCTGAAGTACGTGTGGAGGTTATTAAGGTAGAGATGGGAGAAAATTCTTTCAGGCAAAGGGACTGTAAGTGAAGGCTTGAGGCAGCCAGGAGATTAGCAAAAGGAGTGTGAGGAATGAGGCTGCACTGCACTTATGGTGGGATAAATTAAAATAACTAATCATAACCATTTCTGTCTAGCTAGAAAAAAGATTGTGACAAAAGCTTTTTAATAATTTTAGGCATTAAATGTGTATGTGTTTTTATGTGGGTATATATAAGAGAGAGCACGTGCATGAAAATGTGTAGCAAACTGAAATATATATATGGAATCTTGACTCTTCCTAAGTCAGTTAATCTATAAATTTTTTAAAGGACCTTTTAACAGGCTGTTTTAAAATGAACTCAGATACTTTATTTGCTTATTTTAAGACACACGTTTTTCTTACCTTTTTCTGTTATCCGGTTAGCTACCTACTTGTTTAAAATTAAAATAATAAGGGTGTGTAAGGGTAGTCAGTGGCAGAATTCTTGCTCGCCATGTGGGAAACCCGGGTTCGATTCCTGGCCCATGCATTCCCCACCCCCCAAAAAAAATTAAAATAACAGATGATGGCTCTCATGATCATTCCATATGCTCTAGGTGCAGGAAAAAAAAAACATACGGAATGAAAGATTAGATAAATATTATGTGGGCTCCTCTAATCTGTTTTCAAAAGATCAAACATGTATAAGTAGTTTGATCTAAAAGATAATACCTACATGAAGATTTCTATATTCTTGGTTCTGTGGGCTTCTGAATTACGCCTATTTCACCATGAATGACAAGTAATCCATTAAGCTACCTTATGTACTGAATAGTATTTTATGTAATGTCCTAAATCTAAAGGTTTACTGATACCTTATATGATTTTTATAGGGCATATATACTCCTTGTTGCAATAGGATCAAATCATAAGCATGCAAAAGTGAATTGGACCCCTCTTTTTTAAGGCTTCTACCTAGCTAGCATGCCTTTAAAATGGACATGCATAAAAAGTCATTTCTTACATAACACCTTTAAATCACTGACAACTTACAGCCATTTTGCTCATTATACCTTAAGTTAAAGCGTTGCAAGACAATTCAATGTATAGAGAAAGTGTCAGGGAAGTTTCTAATCACTGAAACTGTTCCATTTATGAGAGCCTGACATGGTTTGCAAGGACACAGATTCAAAGCAAAGCTGAAATTGTAATTGGGTTTGCTTAGAGTGAAGGAATAATGAAAGCTCCTCAGATAGATGAAATCTTTCCTACCTATTGGTTCTCTCAGGAGCCTTCTTGTGTTCTTCCACTCCAAGCCTCAGATTATTAAGGTTGGACATTAGTCAATTTATATATCATAGTGGTTTTTCAGATGCAAAAGCAAATTCTTGTGGTTATCCAAGTGTCCACCTGGGAACAAAATGTCACTACTGAGATACTTCTTGGAAAGGCACAATACTTCAAATCTCCAGGGTCACCAGGCTCTCCAAAAGGAGAACCACAAAAAAGTAATTAGTACCAAAGGCTTCAATCAGAGCTCGCCTCCTTATAAAGAAATTTAGGAAGGAAATCCTATGAAATTCTGGGGAACTTATAGGCATAACAACAAAATCAAACTCCTTACAGATTTTAGTAGAAGTTAGATTTAATAGAAAAGTTTTCCTAAAAGATGTATTTTCAGATTTATTCTTTGTTTTTAGTGGATTCCTGTGATTCTGAATACAAAATTTGTCACAGCTCAGACCACTGAATTAAGAAAAATATTAACATTCTACTTTTTAAGGACTGCTTCATTTAAGGGAGATCTTTGGACATTGTTAACCTGAACATTGGAATATCTTGACAATCATGTTGCCTGTGCACAAAGAGAGTTTTGGTTTTTTTCCCTTTCTTCAGGTCTAACCTGTGTGCCTTTTGTTTATCTTACCTTTATGCAGTGACTAGGAATTCCAGTAGATGAAGGCACTTATGCTAACGTGCTGCTATCTTATGGAGAAATCTTTCTTACTTACCACTAAAGTACCACACTAGCTGTAGGATCCCTTCTATTCCAAATTTGCTGAGAGTTTTTAGCATTAATGGATATTACATTGTCAAATTCCTTATTATATCTTTTGGATGATCACTTTTCTTCCTTAGTTTATTAATATGATGAATTACAATAGTTGATTTTCAAATGTTGAACCAGATTTGCCTTGGGTTTAATTGCTCTTCTTTTTCTCTAGTTTCTCAAGTTGCAAGGTTTGGTTACTGATTTGAGATGGTACATATTTTTGAGTGCTAGTATTTTATACCATAAATTTACTTGATATAGCTGCATCCTACCAATTTTGATACTGTGCCTTTTTATTTTCTTTCAGTTCAGAATGTCCTTATTTTTTTAGTTTCCCTGGACACTTCCTCTTTGACCTATGAGTTAGAACTGATACCTGCTATTGATTTCTAGTTTAATTTATTTTCAGAGAATATACTTTATATGATTTTTATTCTTTCTCTTTTAAGTTTTTTTATTTAAATGGACCAGAATATGTTTATTTGTATATGATTTATATGTTTTTATAAAAAAATGTTGTATATTTTCTTGAAAATAATATATATTTTGCATGATGTCTCCATAAATATAAATTAGGCTATGTTGTTTCATACTGTTCTTTAGATCCTTTGTGCCCATTCTAGTTTTTTGTCTTCTTCCATCAATTACTGAGAGATTACTGTTAAAATCTCTAGCTACAAGTCTGGATTTGTCTATTTCCCACTTCAGTTCTAAAAGTTTTTCTTCATGTATTTCGTGCTCTGCTGTTAGTTACATACTTTTTTAGGTATATAATCTTGGAGATTTAATTGACTACATTTGATTTCATCATTATGTTATACTTCTTTTCCCTAATAATCTTCATTTTTCTGAAGTATACTTTTTCTGATATTAATGTAGCTACCTTAACTTTCTTTTGGTTAGTGTTGTGGTATAATTGTCTCCATTTATTTATTTTTAACCTATCTTTACATTTAAATCAAGTTTCTTTTAGACAGTATATCGTTGAGTCTTGCTTTTTCATTAAATCTGATAATCCCTGTCTTTTAATTAGCGTGCTTATACTGCCGTAATTTAATGTGAACATTGATATTGTTGGATGAAACTCTACCATCTTACCAGTATTTTCTATTTAATTTACCTGTTCTTTATATCATTTATCTTTTTTTCTGCCTTCTCTTAGGTTAATTGAGCATAATTTTATGATTTCATTTAATCTTCACTGTCAACTTATTTATACTCTTTCAAAAATACTTTAATGGTCGTGTTAGGGTTTAAAATAAACATTTTTATTTAATCAACATCTACTTTAAAATAATTCTATACTATTTTATTACTATGTTATGAATATTACTTTACTCTTACTTTTACTTGCACATGCAGTACAAAGACCATCCAAGTGTACCTTTCTGATTCTATCTACCAAAATTAATTGGCAAAACTAATGCATTGTGTTAGTTTTACCAAATCGTTTACTTTCACACGTGCTGTTAACTCACAATACACTGATGGTGCTTCTGTTTTAGGTAATCACTTAAGTTTAGAATGAGTCAAATTTTAAAAAATGAATTTATCTTTACTTTTTATTCTGGGTTATTAATTTCTTGGTGTGTATCCACATTTCTTTTTAGTTTCATATTCCTCTTGCTTGACAAACTTCTTACACATTTTCTTGCGATTTATTTTTTCTAGCAACGAATTTTCTTAGATTTTGTTTTTTTAAGAGAGTCTTTCTTTTGCTTCATTTTTAAAAGATTTTTTTGTTATTTTATTTACAAAAGTAAATTTTTTTCTTTCAAAACTATAAATATCATGCAGTATCTTCTGAATTGCATAATTTCTGATGAGAAGGCTGTTTTCTAATTATCATCTTTATTAGACTCTTTGTAAAGTGTATTTTTTATGTGTGCCTCCAAGATCTTCTGTTATTTCATCTGCAGCAATTTGAATATAATATGCCTAGGAGTATTTCCCTTTATCTCTCTAGGTGTTCTCTGAGCTTCTTTGATATGTGATGACACCCTGTCATTAGTTTTGGCGAAATTATAGTCATTATTTTTCAAATATTTCTTTCTCTCATTTCCTCTCTTTTGTTATTTCTGGGATTTCAATTACAAATATATGAAGCTATTTGATATTGTCCCACGGCTATTAGGTATTTTGAATATTTGTTTGTTTCAGTCTGTTTTTCTCTTCTTGTTTCAATTTGGTAATATCTACTGGCCTATCTTTAAGGTGACTGGTTCATTCTTCAGCTGCATTGAGTCTATTAAAGAATCTATTGAAGGAATTTTTCACTTCCTGCTGCTGTTTTACATTTAGAGCATTTCCATTAGATTCATCCTTTTAGTTTCCATCTCTTTGCCAAAGTTACCCATCAGACCTGTACTGTCTACCTTTTCTTTTTGAGCTTTTAACATAATAATCATAGTTATTTAAAATTCTCTGTTATCGTGCCAAAATATGTTTCACATCTAAGTCTTTTTCTGTTGATTGCTTTGTCTCTAGGTAGTAGATTTTCTTTCCTTTTCATATACTGTGGCAGTTTTGTTTTTGTTTTTCCTTAAAGCTGTATTTCTTGCATAGGAGAGTGGAAACCGAGATAAATAAGATTATATGCCTAGAAATAGGCATGTCTTTCCTCCTGTGTCTTCGGTGTGTACTTGGGTTAATCTAGTAAACAATGTGGCTGAATTTGATGTCTATTACTGTTGTGTTTATCCTCAGGGCAGCTAGGTCTTCAAGTTCCTCTACCTTATCTTGCATTTAGAGCATGCAATGATTTCCTAGAGGGGTTATTCTCACTTCACCTTCAGCTTTAAGTCTTTACAAGAAAGTATATCTTCCCACAGAAGATAACCCTACACTAAACCTAACCCTAATCCTAACCACTGTTTTATAGGTGTTTGTTCAAACTGTGGAAGGTGAAAAGTAAGGTAAAGATGTACCTTACATCCAGCTAGCAAGTTAGTCTACCAGCTGATGCAAGACTCCTTGGTCAAAGACAAAAGGTTTTATTACTCACAACAGAGCAAGTAATATGAATTTCATGTACATGTTGATTCCCTTTGTCCCCCACTTCCCATGGGGGCTACACAGAGGCAGACCCTGATTTCACAGCTCAGGAACACCAAATTTAGGTAACCCTAATCAGACTGCAAGCAAACTTTCTTAACTCTTGTTCAGGAAGAGATAAAAAATCTATAATACAGGTAGCTTTCAAAACTGCCTTCTGCTCCCAAGGGAGATATTATCTCTATCTTCCAAGGCTGTTTACTTTACACATATTCTTGCAAGGATAGGCTGAAAAAGTGGCTATCAGTGCCTGTGCTTTTAAAATGTGTACCAACAGAGAGATCCATGACAAATTGTCTCCTAGCCACAGGGGAATATGGGAAAAGGGTTTGGACATAGTTTTGCTTTTCTTCACCAGCAACTGCTTTTTGCTTCCCCAGAGATTCATAAGAAAGAAAGTTTACTCAGGAATCATGCCAAGTGGGATTCATGAATTTTCTATATATTTTAGCCCCTAAGGACTTCAGTCTCTCTCACTAACCTACAATCAGTCACCATCAATGTGTTTGCTACTTTCTCTAAATTTTTCTTACTGATCTGGCTGTTTTTGTCCCAAGTATGTAGGCAGCTGTCTCCCTTTAAATTCATGCCAGTAGGTTGTCCCGCGACCCTCTAATCAATTCAAGGAAATGTGTGAACATACAAATTATATGGCCTTTTTTGCTGTTGTTATAAGTGTGAAAATGACACTCTTTCCAGATTGCCTCATCCCTGAATAGAAATTGGAAGTCCGCTTAGTACAGACTTCAAAAAATAGCAATTACTTTATTAAAACCTATGCATACTCCCTTTACCCCATTGACTGTATGGCTTCAAAGAACATTGAAAATGAAAGTCCACCTCTGAGTCTTAGCTTGCTTAAAGCATTATATGTTTCCATTTTTCAGGAACTTTTAAAAATCTGTTGTCATAACCATTATCCATTGTTTGGTAGTCAGTTGCTTGCAATCCAAACTACTTCACATATGAATGTTATAAATTGAAATTACTTCATGAAGACCTATTAATTTAGAATTAAGCAGAGAAACTAACATCCCGACCCTCCAATTGGCTATCCTCACTTCAGAAGATTTCTATAGCTCTCCTTTCTACCTTTTCAAACACTGCAGAGTTTTCTCAAATCCTCATTTTTTCCACAGTAAAGGAAAGTAGTAACTGAGATTCCAGCCAAAAAAAAATCAACACAGGACAGTCTTGCTCTTATGCTCTCCAGGGACTACTTGAAGAGACTAGCTTCATTTTGCTTGTGACAGTCCATCTTCAAAGTAAAGGGTGAATAGGAGAAGCCTGGCTTTAGGTGCTTCAAAATACTTGTCAAACATAGAATCTTTTAGTTTATGGGAGCATAGAAAAGTATTGTAATGATGCACTATACAAGAGAATGAAATGTAAATACAGAGAGCAGGAAATGGACATTCTTGAAGTTGGACTATGTGAACTTTATTTATTATTTATTATTATATATAATAATATATATAATTATTATATATTATAAATATAAAATTATCTAATAATTTTCAATATGGAAAAATAAAGCATAAAAATTATAAAAATACATCTATAGCAAAAGACTTGATATCAGAACTATTTTCTTTAAGCTTACTTTTATACCTCAGAGATTAAGTGCTCTTTTTTCATTCATAGAACACCTAACCTATTTCCTGTGACTACCACAAGGGAAATTCTTTACAATTATTTGCATTTATTGACAAATTTTTGAGAATTGTCTCCACTTGAAATAGCAATTAAGAGTATTTCTTTCCCATTTCCTGACCTCTGCTAGAAGCCCTTTCCTTTCTTAATAATATACTTTTGAAATGCTTTGTCCTTTTTCTCTATGAGTTGTTTTACTATTTCTACTTTGAGAAGCAAAGCTGTGGAAAGGAGATGTAGGATTTTCAGCGGCAATGAAGCATGGCCATTAACAAGGAAGGCCTGGTGAAGACAGATTCAAATAAAGATCTGCTTGAACTTTGTCACAGACTGGGGACACCTTGTCACAGCTAATGTTCATTGATCTGGAATATTTGCCAGCAGAACATTTTAAAAATCAAATACTGTTCTTCCCAACATTGTAATGCTGTCTCTCTTGTTGACTATAAGTAATTGTGATCAATATACTATTAAATTTCATATTCATTTTATGAGTATAAGCTTCATGTGACAAAAGACAATAAATATTGAATTTTTTTGGGAAGGACACTTAGTTATCTATTTTGTTTAATGTAGGTCATAAAACCGTGGTTTGGGATAATTTGGATCATTCTAGGCACAATTGCAAATTTAAGGTGATAATAACACCATTAACCTTGTTTTTGAAAAAGCTAGATTCATTTCTATTCAAGAAATCTTAAATAATATCTGACAAAGGCAGGATGCTCTCTGCTAGGCACGGCTGCAGATTCCGACAATTTAGGTGAGTCTGTATATGAGGACTTCATGGCAAGGATAAATCAATAATGAAAATAAATATTTGCTGGTGTATACTGGTCACTTAATACATATTTGCTTTATTCAGGCATAGACAGATGGATGAAATAGTGTAAAATATGTTAAATTCCATGTAGGAGGTAAAAATGCTGTAGTGTTTAAGATGCAGATTTGTCATGTGATTGAAATTGAACAACCTTTTGATGGGAAAAACATCTGAGGTGAACATTAAAGAATCAAGTAAAATAAAAGACAATAAAGCAGAATGTGGGTAATGAGAATTTTAAAACAATGAACTGAAGTGGCAAGAGATATGATTAGACTTAAAGCAAAGGATGTAGAAACCAAGGTTTTAGAAAACACTTTAATATGTGTGATGGATCCTCTGAAAAAGTAACAAGGAACAGGGTGAAGGTCACATCTTCTCGAAGGCAGCCACTGTGTCTCATTCAATATTTTATCAGTAGTACCTGCTACTGTAAGTTATACATAGTTGGAGTTTGGAAGGAAGAAGGGAAGTCAGGCAGGCAAGCAGAAAGGAAGGAAGGAATGAAGGTCCTTCTGATGGAAATTGTGGTGGAAAACACTAAGATTTCTTTTGAAAACATCCCTGCTTCTGTGCCTACATTATAGAATGCCCAATGAGACATGCTTTTGAATAATATAGTTTCAATTATTGAAATGAAGTGAAATAATGTACCATAGGGAGGTTTACTCTCTTTTTAATTGAGCGCTCACTCAGCCAAACCATTAGCGAGAACCATCATGGCCTGGGAATTTGCTTTGAATCCACGACTGACCAAATATTAAGTCAGTATTATTTTTCACTGGCAAAATAAATATTTAAACATCACAATATCCTGATTCTGTATTGATAATACAAGTTCATATGAAGTTTCAACTTTTTGAAACATGATATTCAGGGAGGTCCTGTGTAGTTAGGGTGATGATTTATTCCCTGCATTGTGTACCTTTGGATTTGTTCCCAGGATAACTTTATAAATTCACAGGTGCTACACCATTTGTTATAAAGAGAGTATTTATAAGGTAAATTAAATGCTTTGACATTTGAGTACTTTGACATTTACCATTGATATTAATGATGCTATAAAATTGTCATGCAGAATGCCATTTATCTGTGGAGTGATGTTTATTAATTACAAATATTATGCAATATTTTTGAGATGTAAAACATTATGTGTTCTTTTTATTTCTTATTCTGATTAAATCTAAATCAGCACAGAAGCAGGACTATTATAAACTCAAATGTAAAATTTAAATAAGATTTTTAACCCCAAGGATTTGAATGTCAAAAAGAATTGAAAGCCATTGAGAGAATCAGGAATGAAATATAGTTTCTGTAAGCTACGGCGTTTGCTTTTGTAAATCTCATATCTCCCTGTATACACTGAAGAAATGAATAAAGGTTAATATGCTCAGATTACTGGCATGGGAAGTTTTACTTGCATATATGATTTAATTAAAAACAAATAGAAAAAATCCTTAAAGATCTGTCAAGAATATGAATATTTAATGAGCCTCTTTTCAAAGACAATTATTTGACATGATGTATATCAATAAGTAAACAGGCTTGAGTTGCAAAAAATTATTCTGGCTAGAGTGGACAGAGCCTCAACACTTGGAAAATATCTACTCGGTAGTGGTTTGCAATTATGCAAATTAGGCAAGATTCTTTTCTTAGCATTCATATGACACAAATTTTTCTTTAATACTCTATTTCTCTGCTTCACATGAGTCTCTGAGACATAATTATAAGCACTGATTTTCTCCGATATAATACTGCTGGTATTTATATTGACAGTAGATTTCACTGTGTGCACATGATAAGAGTTTCATCCATGATGTTGAAAGATCTAGCAACATAACATATGAACTCCAAAATAGGGGGCTAGATTTTTGGAATACATAAGGTCGAAGGCTGATATTAAGGAGTCTAGTTAGGAAGTTATTGTAAGAGAGTTATTATTGTGCCTTGAGCCAAGATGCTAATTCTGGGACTAGTGAAAGGGAAAGATTCTGTACTTATTTCAAATACACAACCATAAAGTTTCCTGATCAGTGTGTAGTTGGGGAAAAAGATAGGAGGCCATATTTTTTCTATAAATTAATAGAATTAACTCACTATAAATTAATGAGTTAAAGCTAAAACGAAGTGCAGTAAAAATAGCAGTTTTCCTGATGAACAAGAAGCCTCTGCTTAGCAATATGAAGAATTTCTCTGCATAAAGAAAGAAATACATAAAGCATAAAGGATAAGTAGTAAGCAAAAATATTTGCGTATCAGAAAATGTTAATGCAATATTCTCTAAAGGTTGTATACTACAAGTGACTATGTGTAGACTAAACATAATTTCTAACGATGAGGTTAGATTCACTATCAAAGGAAAAGTACAATTATAATATAAGCAGAATGATTTTACATGTCTAGATTCACTGCTAATTAATATGTGCATAAGTCACCCATAGTGTGGTTCAAATGTTTATGAACTTTTTCACCTTTTTTCAGAGTTCCGAGTTAGAGAAACTCGTTAAGAAAATTCTCAAGTAGATTGGCTCCAAAGGACCAAAAGATACTGTCTTGACAAGCAAAAGGTGGAAACTACATTTGGTTGAATCTTCCAGGCCACAGGTAACATTTATACGAATGATGACCAATTAAGAATTACCCATAGTTAAGGGTTTGCTATTCTTGTTATTAATCAGAGACCTATTAATGCAAATATAGATGTGAACTAGTACTGGATGGGCAGACTAAACAAATGAGCCTGATTTTGTTCTATAGTTCTTTCATTATTTTTATATATGTAGGAATGTGAGGAAATAGAATTAACAATTACTAAACAATTAAGAATGAACAGAGCTTTATTTATTAAGTACACACGTAAAGAATGGAGCATGTGGGCACTTTGCAAATAAAGAAAGATGGAGGGCCAAAGGCAATAGGCAATGAGGGTCAATTGCTTTTATAGATTAACTTTATTTATTCCCTCTCCCCTTCCTTGTTCAGGGCTCTTCCTTCTACCATCCCTTCTCCCCAGGTGGTGCCTGATGGTAGACAGTGCATTTGGATGGGTCCATTCGATAAGAGAGATTTTAATATTTAATCTCTGAGTTCTAAGAAAATCCTATGTTTGTAATGATACCTCTATATTGTGATGAGAATACTATACAGAGAGTTCAGAGAGATTTAGATAACTTGCTTTAAGTTTACTCAGTTATTAAATGTTAGAATCCATATTCAAAGCCAATTTGACTTCATCATGAAGCTTCCATTGAGTAACCTTGTATGCTAGTTTGAAAGGGTTGTACACCCTAGAAAAACCATGTCCTTTAATCCTGATTCAATATTTTAGGGTGGGAACCCTTTTGATTAGGTGATTGCCACAAAGATGTGGCACACCCATTCAAAGTCGGACTTGATTAGTTTATTAGAGTCCTTTAAAAGGGGAAACATTTTGGAGAAATCTTAGATTCAGACACTTGGAGAACAGTTGCTTCAGGGCCTGTGAGACACGGATGTTTGGAGATGCTTGGAGTGCAGCACAGAGAGTGCAGGTGCCTAGACACTGACAGAGGCCAGCAGACATTGCCATGTGCCTTCCAAGAGATGCTAAGCAAGCCAGAACCCAGAGTTGTGTCCTGGAGGAGGCAAGTGAAAGTCCACAGATGTTTGGAGAGGAAATCACAGGAAACAGGGGCGGATAGCAGTGAAGCCCAGGAGCAAGAGACCAGCAAATGCCAGCCGCATGCCTTCCCAGCTGACAGAGGTGGCCCAGATGACAGCAGCTTTTCTTAAGTAAAGGTAACCTCTTGCTGGTGCTTTAAATTGGACATTTTCACAGCCTTAGAACACTGTAAACTTGTAACTTATTAACTTCCCTTTTTAAAAGCCATTCCATTTCTGTTATACTGCATTCTGGCAGCTTAACAAACTAATACACCTTGACTAATTAACTATTAATTTCTACTCGTGAAAGAATTCTACAGATATAGACAACCAGAACAAATATTATTTCGATATTATATTCTGCATTAATCCACCATTCCTAAAGGGAAGATGTGGCAACTAAATCTATTGATTCCTTACAAAACAGGTAAATTATTAGTAATTATTTAATAATAGCATTCCCTTATTTTACTCCTTATCCTCTGTCTATACTGCTTGAAAAAAATAAATTTATCCTTACCATTTTTATGTTCTGAATGATGTGTCAAACTGACTGATTTCACCAAACCATTGATAACATTATATGCCACCTCACACTTGGGAATATGCTATTGTCTACAATTTAATTGCTGAGTTATCACACATTTTCCATGCATATGTTTATAAATTGAATCAATTGTCAATCATTTATTTTTTCTTCTGTGATGGAAAAAAATCTATTTCTACCATACACCACTGAAAGCTGAAATCATTTTTTTTCTTTGCTGGCTTTAACATCACAGGAAAGTGCCTTCATTGCTTGTCATTGTTTGCAAACACATTTGGAAACATTGCTATCTGACATTTTCATAAGACAATTAGACAGTGTTTCTGACTTGATATCTCTTATTCTAAGAAACAATAATTTTAAATGATGGAGAGAAGCTGAAATTAATATTACCTTAGTTTCCTTATTCTGAAAAAATTTTCATTCATATCTTTATTAAAGGCTTACATAACTTTCAATTTAAATGACAAATTGCTGTGACAAGTTCTAGCCAAATAGTCTGTAAAATAAACAACTTCCATTAGAGCCAGCTTCCACTCTATATATTAATAATTGTGAGATACATTCATATTTTTCAAACAAAACATCTCAATCTGATTCCAAGGGATAATACATAAAAGAACACTAGAGTTTTTAGTGATCTGACTTCAGCAAGGAAATATAAAATTAGACAAGTTTTAGCATTTCTCATCAATAAATAAACTGCTTAATGGTGACATGCATTGCTTCAGGGTAAACAGCATTGTAAAGAACCTGTTCTTCTTTTCTCTGGCTGTCTTTTAAATGTGTGTGAGATCATTAGCCTCTGCGCCCTTGATACAAAGACTAATGAGGCTGCTGAGTCATTTAATTTATAGCTTGTTCGGATGGTGCATGATATCATCTAATCTTATCTATTAAATTCACTACTCTAGTCAAGGTTTCTCAAATTAGTCATTTAATAGAATTGTATCTGACTCATAATTGCCTCTATGAATTTAACAGCTAGTATATATTGTGGGCTCTCCTAAAAAAATTTTAGAATTAAGTAAAACAATGACTCTGCATCGTTTCAGAATAAATACACTTGGAGTACACTCAAAGTGTCTTACCTAAAAACAAATGATCATCTTATCATGAGGTTAATATTAAATGAAGTATTAATATTTCAAATAGTCTTTTAGAATTATAGTTGATCAGGAATAAGTTAGATGAGACCTGGTGAACTAAATAATTGATCAAAACCAGCTATGAATTAATCCTTTTAACCACCTAAAACTGGAGGAATTATGGTGTACCTGGCTCTCTAGATAATCTTACATATCCCATATTAACTTCCTGAGGGTAATTCTGGTCTATTCATTGCTAGCAGTTCTTGTCACAGGAAACAAAAGCTTTAAATTAAAGGCAGAAATAATTATCTAAATTTGAAAATTCATTCCAGAAAATATCTATTTTTTGAGATCATGTATTTCAAAGAATCACCCTAAGAATATTTGAATTTAACTTGGTCATTCTACATCTGTTAAAAATCAGGCAAAATCAGGCCATCCAGTTAAGACCTTGAGATGGTTCTGCATCAGAGAATTTGTTGAGCTGTATCATTGTATCTCTACATGCACTTCTTTATTGAAATAACTTCTTTTAGACATCAGCCTGTATTTTAGGATGTTGAATATATATCCCCATGAAGCTCATTATTATATTTACTGCAGAAATGTTGTTGAGGATGCCACTCTTTAATTGGCACTGTGTCCTCTCTGTGATGACCCATGAGAGCCATTTCTCTCAGATCCCAATGGCTGGAAGAGCTGTATTTCTCTTGAATTCAGTTTTAATCTTCAGCTCACTGTTAGCATACATTTTTATATTAACTTGACACTAAACATTATCCTGTCTTCCATATTCTTTTCTTTGCCAAGTATACAAATTTTAATCTTTTGTACACTTTTTTCTTTTCAACACATATCAAAACATTTATGAAACAGATAGCAGTACAATAAATAAATAACAATTGAAAATATAGAAAGGTTTCAGAAGTTAGGCTTTGCAGTTTTGCTCTTGATAAATTTTACGAACCATTTTTTCTTTAAAATAATTTTTAGGGACAGCCCAACTGTTGAATGCCATGGTCTTCATGGTTGTCCAATTTAATAGACTGTTACAAGCATACAAATATACAAACACCTCTGACATTAAAATAGGGAATTGGGAACTTAAATATGCTTTATCTTATGAATTTGTATTACTTTGAGATTTAAAGCCCTTTTTAATGTTTAATTTTCCCATCTGCAATGCATTAATGATATAAACCTACCAGACATGATTGGTGTAAGGACAAGATAAGATAGGGATGTAAAAGAAATTTACTGACAGTAATTTTCAATCAGTTAATAAACACTTTTTCATCAGTGGCAATGGGCTAGTCACTATGCTAAGTGCTGGGTGTATATTGATGAACAAACAGGCTCAAATTCTGCAACAGGAATTAATAGTATCGTGAAGGAGACATAATCACATCACTATTTAATTACAACTTCTGATAAATATATGAAAGAAAGAGCTAGCACTACGGATTGGATGGTTACAATATGCTTCCCTGAGACAGTCACAAAATTGATACTTGGAAAAGCAGAAAGAGCTAAAAATGTAAATGCTCTAGGCCAAAAGAACCACATGCACAAGGTTCCAAAAAATGATAAAAGGTCCAAAAGAAAGAGAGGCACAACTTTGAGTAAATTGAAAGTTATGACATAGGTGGAAGTCTGTTCACCATGGGGTACTTCAACTCAAGGTACTGATATCAGATTTACCTCTAAGAGAGTATAAAACCATTGAAATGTTTTAATTTGGGAGTGACATGATCAGATTGAGATTTTTCACAGAGTACTCTGGCTACTGTGAAAGAATAATTTATGTAGGAAAATGTGAATGCAGGGAGACCAGTTGCGGATGTCTTACCAATGGCCTGGGTTAGGAATGATGGAGGATTATAGCAGGTTGATGGGCATTGGCAAGAAAGATTGAATGAGAGGATTGAGGATGAAATTTGTGGTGGTGACAGAATGGATGCCGGTGATGAAGAGCAGTGGGTCATCAAAATTGACTTTTAGGTTATTGTCCAACCCCACAAATTGTGAAAGGTTGTGGTGAAATAAACACACGCAAATTAAAATTAAAATTCTGATATAATGGGTCACTTAACCGTAATTTTTAAACTTACATGTAACTTGAATTTTCCAAAGCAAGTTTTACTTTTAGTGTCTTCTTTGGAAGTACTGTTTCCTAAGTTTTGAGTACAGCTGCAGGGTTACATTATGGATTTTCTTGGTACCTAAATTTATCAAAGGGTAGTCTTTTGTTATACTCCTAATACCACCTGGAAAAGGGACCTTCTGAGGAGTGAACCAAGTACGTCTTTTTTCATGTAGGAGTAAGTGGATGATGGGATATGGCACTTTCAAATTTGCATATATTTAATAGCAATTATAAGCTTACACAGCAGTGTTGAGAGAAAAAAAATCATGACCTACGTTAGTCATATATTAGGCTGCAAAACAAACCTCAATTATAGAAATGAAAGAAATAAAGGGATGTACCTTTCAAAGAAAAAAAACAGCACAGGATAGTAAAATAAAAGAGCACAGAAGGAGGTAAATCATATATTAGTGAATAAAAATCAATTTATTAATGAGTAAAAGTAAAACACTTTATAAATAATAAACAGGACCTATGAAAATCACTAGCTAACCTAATCACGAAAAAGAAATAAAATATACACAAAACATAAAATGAAAAGAATAAAGAAACTATCAAAAAAAGAGAATTTAAAACTTATATGGGAATGGTTTTACACATTTATACAAGTATTTTTGAAAATTGGGATGAAATGGACAATAATCTGAGAAAAATAATTGACCAAATATTGTCCCAACAAAGAGATATTTCCATAGAAAACAATAGAAATGTCATCAAGGTGCAGCTTCCTCCCTCAGAAATGATTTTACAGCAAAGTATTACCAAATTTAAAAACCAAATGATCTCAAGTCTACTGAAAGGCATAGAGGAATTAAATAGGACATTATTGCAGATGTCTTATAAAAATTGCATAAAAAGTAATTATTTCGGTTTGCTAAAGCTGTTAGAATGCAATATATCAGAAATGGATTGGCTTTTACAAAGGAGATTTATAAGGTTACAAATTTACAGTTCTATGGCCAAGGCACTGTTCAGATGAAGGCATGAGGAGAGAGATGCCTTGATTCTGAAGAAAGGCCACTGGCACTGGGGTTTCTGTGTCTCATAAAAGTCATGTAGCATATCTGCTGGTCCCTTACTCCTGAACTCTGCTGCTCTCAGCCTATTTCCAGTGGATCTCTCTCTGAACATCCATGGGTCCTTGTTTGCTTCAATAGGGACACCTCTCTGAGGTCTCTGTGTCCCACGGATCTCGTCTCAGCATATCCAAGGCTCTGTGTCCTTCACTTGGTTTCATTTCTGCTCTCTGTATCAACATTCTCCAAATGTTTCTGGGTGTTTCTTTTCTCTATCTAGACATTTCTGGCCCCATCTCATAAAGGGCTCCAGGAAAGGATTAAGATTCACTTGAATTGGGTGTGCCACAGCTCCATGAAAAAAACCTAATCAAAATGTCCCACTCGCCAATATGTCTGCCCCCACAAGAATAGGTTAGAAGAATACGGCTTTTCTTGGGTATGTTACAGTTTCAAACCAGCACAGTAAACTAAATATTCATTTCACTTATGTATATAATATAAAAAATTCTTTACAAATTACTAGCAATAAGAATAAAATATCAGATCAACAAAAATCTATCATGAACAAGTAGGATTCATTCCAGGAATAAAGGATGTTTCAGTGTTAATTTGGCTGACTCCTATACTTAATTTTTCAAGCCAGAACATGTTTTATGTGAAAGAATGCTTTAATAATTATACTGGACATCAGGACAATAAGAATAAACTAGGTTTGTTTTAAGCAACCAGTAACTAGTAGTTATTTTTCCTTTATAACACACATTATAGCATGTAGCAAAATTTGTAATTTCAAATATAATGGTATATTTTTTCTTTTATAAACACCTTCTTGGCTAGATTTTAAGCTTCATGATAGCAGGGACTCTGCTTATTTATCCACTATTAATAGCCTCAGTGCCTCATCTAAGGGACTAGAATATAATAATGCTAAATTAAAATTTGAAGGATGATTGAAGTAATTTGCTGTGATTTCTTGAGCTCTCTACCTGATTATAATACGTCAATCAAATCATAATATTATGGAGCATATGCGTTTTTTGGTATATGTACACATAAGCTCAAAACACACAGAAATATATTGTTTTTATGCTTAAAAATTTTAAATTTAACACCAGACCTCATGGTTGAGGTGTAAAAGGATAACCTATCTGAGAATCCAGAAAAATAGCCTGCAGAATTATGTACCAACAATAAACATGAAATTAGAAATTAAAGGGAGTTAGAACTCTAATTCATAGAGTTCTCCCCTGTTGAAAACAGGTGGTTCTCTGCAATTTCAATATAAAAGGAAAAGATGTTAAGAACAATTTATATTTTCCAAGATTTTAGAATGTCTGGATAAGAGTAATCTTTAGCAAATAAATTAGCATAAGTTTTAACATCTCAGTCTGGTGTTCTTTCCACCCATTTTAAAGAAAATTTTAGGTTGTTTTAAAAGTCTATTAATTAAATATGTTTTAAATGATAGCACCAAAGTGAAGTAATCTTATAATTTGAGTGGATTTTTATTGTAATTAAACAGAAAACTTGCATTAGGGTCTTCAATAAGTTTTTTTTTTAATGTTCATTGAATTCATAAAAATAAATGAAAGAAACAACACCGCGATGTGTGAAGATATGTACAGAAGCAGGTATTTTACACTAGTAAGGCAATCTCATTTGCACTAAAAGAACTACCTCCTATAATAGCTAACATTCACCTTATACTTAAGGTAAGACATAAGCCAGACTCTGATGGTGCAAGTCCCCTTTGTCAACCTTAAGTAGTGGAAGTGGCATTGGCTTTGCAGTTAGAGAAACTTGACTCTATCACAAACCAGCTTTATGGGGTAAAACATCCTTGTGATTTCACTAGCTGAAAGATTATTATGATGCTTTAAGGGTTTATTGTGAACAGAGTATCTATTATTACCATGTGAAATAGAATTGCTGAGAGGATGATGTAATACAAATGAAAGTGCCTAGTAAAACAGATAAAACACTCATACATGTTAATTTCTCACCCTCGCTCCCTTCCTTCCTTCCTTCTTATTTTCCTTCTTTACTTTTAATGATAAAATCAGATTTACTGCTTTAAAAAGGTATTCTTTTTGGTGCTGAAGTAAAGACATACCTTCAAACTGCTATCCACCTTTGCCAGTGGCACTGATGGCAAAATTAATGCTTTTTGGAAAAAAAGATTAAATAAATATCATTATTACATATTCATGATATTCAGATTTTACCGACCAGTGACCAAAGCAATAAAATCACAGTTATATCAATTCTGTAGGACTAAAGAAATTTGTCGCTTGCCAGGGTCCTGGCTATTTCTGAGAACTTAAAGCACATTTTTCAGATTTGTGCTCTAACTCATCCCTAAGCTCATAAAGCTGCTAAGTCACTAGCTTTTATTTTTTTGCTATTGGTTTAATGTTATGGTTGGTTCATTTGATGAAGATTAAATCTAATGTTAACACTGCAGACAATTGAATGATTAATAATAGTAGCAACAGTTGACAAGAACTCTATCTTACACACTATCATTTCATTTACTACTAAAATGTAGGGTTTTTTTTTATCATTTATGTCTGGCAGATAAGGAAAGCTTTGGTGAAGTTCTCAAAGCTATGAGACCCCCTGAATTCATTTAATAAGTGAAAGGCCCAAAATTCAACAGATTTTCCTGATACTAAAGGCCTTGATTTAAACACACACGAAAACCCCAGGATAATATTGGAAAGTAGCAAAGGCAACTCTACACACCAGGGATCCATGAATTGGTCACTTGTTCTCCCCAGAGAAGAAAGTATGTTTAGGGAATAGCTAGTAATTTATTCTTGAATGGGGACAATGTTACAAAGTCAATTATACACAAAGTCAAAGACATAAATCCACTCTTATGAGAGGTGTTGGTAAGTAACTTAAACAGTCACCAAATATGTGAACTAAAGACATCAGAAAGTGAAGTTAAATGGCAATATGTGGGAATAAATTCATGAGGCATAATCAAAAAGGTCAAAATCTGTGAAATATCAACTTCCTTTGCATTTTTCATACATATTTATGTTAACCTTGAAAAAATAAGCAGTATTTTGAATTAGAAATAGCTTTGGACTGAGAATGCTTTAGAATAGCTTTGTTTATACTATTTATTTCTTGATTTTAATACATTCATATATTTTGAACTGAAACAAGGCCTTTTTATTTAAAATGCTGTGGCAGTATTTTATTTTTGCAAAAGTTTTAGGGAAATAATTTTGAAATTGCCTTGCTAGGTATTTCATCTACTTTTGAGATTTTGGAAATAAGAGTATTCTGAATTATATTTATCTCAGAACTGATTACCAAGAGCTGCCATTACATGAAGTCTCTTAGAACAAAAGATTGCTAAGATAATGCTCAGAATTTATTCATAGTCATGTATGCGATTCATGTTAATCACAGTTTCAAAAATCATACATTTATCTTTAAACACTCTAGCATCCACTTTCTTTTTAAATGATTCCTAAACATGTTTATAAAATGTAGATTTTATAAAATATAATATACATTCATGATATAAAAAGCATATGGAAAAGTCATTTAAAATATTCCCTTCATTACTGAATCCACGTTAAGGAGAGTAATTGATTAATTCTAGAAGAAAAAGCAAGATTTTTCCTTAGTTATTATTGTTAAAAAGGTATATTTGAAGTATCATTAGAGATTCCTTGCAAAGAGGAAGGAATATTAAAGTGAGGTTTGTTAGATAAAACAGCAAGTTTTTGGCAAGTCAAACCTGAACTCTTTGACACTTGGTGTCAGTGCAAATTTCACTACTACATTCTTAGCTCTAGACTTGTTTATTTTTCAAATTTCTTTTTTTTTTTAATGAAGTTCCAATAGGATTAGTGGTATGGGAATCAGCATGTGTTTACTACAAACTTTATACTTCTTATCACCTCTATTTCAATTAACAATAAACAAAAAATGAGCATTTACTTTATCTCACTTTGGAGTGGTTCACAATGAACTCACCAGAAATATATTTAAAAAAGAAAACCAAAAAAATCTGATAAACTGTACTATTGGATTCTGGTTCTATAATTTAATTTTAAAATAATTTAATTTTAAATTAAATGTAAGTGTCTGCATTTAAACTGAAAGGGACACTGGATAAATGAAGCAGAATATTCTTTCCTTATTCTTGTTATATGCATGTGTTTTGATAAAAAACATTTTGTGAATGTTAAATCTATCAATGATAGTAGTAAAATAATTAATCCCAATGAAACAGAATATTATTATTATGTTGTCATCTTCTTGAAAGGCATATCTCATTTACAATCCTCTCTGTCAACTGTCACTCTTCCTATACTTTTCCCTCAATGTGATAGGCAGAGAAAAAGTCATCAGGATCCTGATTTGTGCTTCTATATATATCACAGCCTGCTTATGGCACGTGGGACTCTGAGGATAGCTTTGCATATTCATAATTAAGTAATGAATCCATGCGATTATTTTAGAAACTTAAATAATAATTAGTAAAAATAAATTTGATGTAGTCTATGTATCTTATAAAACACTATTTAATATAATTAATTTAATCTATCTAATTTGATATTACATATTCACAAGTTCATTTTCTCTAGCTAAGGATCCAGAACTTCCATGATTAATGTAATGTTAGAAAGTTTCCCATAACCCATAGAGGCAAAATATTTGGCCTAAATCTCATTCGTCATAATTTACTTAACCTCAGAGAATGAACTGTATATTGATTAAGACAATGTTAGTTGCTCCAATAGGTAAATTCCAAAATCTCAGAGCCTTCACTCTTCTAAAGTGCCACAGTTAATGCCAAAGAAGAGAGGCTAACTATGCTCTGGGACCCAGGTTAACAGAAGTTTTGCCATCATTAATGAATCTTTACACCTTGTGCTAACAGCATTCAGTTAGTAGATATGAGAAGGAGATGTGTCTAATAATGTGCTTCAAAGATTGGGCTAGGTCTGCATTCCATTGGCAGAACTCAATTGCATGACTACACCTACTTGGAAAGGATGTTCAGGAGGGAAGAGAAGTGGCTAGTCACCCTGCTTCTATTCTTCAAGAAGGTATGTTTGCCCACCCAGGAATTTATCTGGATGTTGACATGGATCACACAACACACTCACCAATGGCTATGACTATGTTGATGATTGAATATTTACTGCTCATATTCTGGGATTCTCAGAAAGCAAAGGTGTCATTCAAGGATCTGGTGAGAAGGCCATCGAAGGGTTGGAGTGATTTGGGGCTTTATTTGTGGTTAGAGGTTGGATCCAGGGTGACGTGTTCTTTCTTGAGGACTACAGGCTGTGCTATTTGAAATGCTCACCTTTAGGCAAATACAGGGGCATGAGGGCCATCTTTATCACCCTGATGTGGAGCAGTCTGGGAGAAGGGATGGGAATAGAAAACTCTTAATGGCCAAACATCAAAAATAGAATCAGCTTCTGCAATACAGTCTTTAATTATGTTAGTATCAACCAGTTTACATTGTTCTGTTGCACAATCCACAAGGAACAGCTTCCCTTACAATATTGTCACAGGAAAATTAAATGTCCCCTTCAACTGACCAGTCTAGCAGTCATGCATATCAATTTGCAGGTACTAAATTATCTCACAACTTTGTTTGTTTGTATTTGCACATGTTCTCATAGCTGTTTCAAAAATTGTTTTCTTCATCACTTTTCAAAATTGTCCTCTATGCTAGCCAGATGTAAACATATCTGGTAATAGAATTGACAACAATTGTGTAAGATATTCATGTCAAAATGATGCATCTCTTTTGAAAGGTACTAAAAAATGAAAAATGAGAAAAATTCCTTACTCATACATGTTGGTTAAGAATCAATATTTTAAATATATTAGTCGGCAAACACAAAGTCAGTGTTAAAGCTAAAAAAAATGCTAAACGTTAATATTTGGGGGACTGCAAAACTAATTTCATGGTTCAACTATTGAAAATAGTGAGAAATATCCAAACAAAAATGGCCTAGGGTGGAGGGAGATCTTATTAATACAGCTTGAAATAGATAGCTAGGTAGATGAATAAAATGGGATAAACATCTCTTCCAAATATAGGTAGAACTACATAAACACAGAATTATTTCAAATTAGTGAGGAAAAATGATAATTTAATAAATGTGACAGAAACACAATGTGAATTGCTACATCATACCTTTTATCAAAATAAATAAGTGCCAGAGTTATCAAATATTCAGGGGTAGTAAATAAAACTTCAAAAGTACTAAAATAAAGAATAGACATTTTTTATTAACATGTCATAAGGGAAACCTTTTCATTTATGAAATATTTGGGGCATTGAATCATGTTCCCGACAAAAGACATGCTCAGGTACCAACCTCTGCAACTCTCAGTGTGGACTCATTTGTAAATAGAACCTTTGGAATTGTTAGAGGTAAGGTGTATGCTAAGGTGTGCTCAAACTGAACGAAGGCGACCCCTATTCCAATATGGCTGAAGTTCTTGTAAGTTAAGAAAATTGGGCACACAAAGAGAAGCTACCATGATCAACCAGAAGCTGGAAGTCAATGGAACCTAGAAGAGAGTGGAAAAGCACTGCCATGTGCATTGCCATATTACCAAAAACCTAAGGTGCAAGGATCATTGGCAGATAGCAAGAGAGTGCCACAATTTTCAGGGAGAAAGTATTCCCTTGCTGATGTCTCAATGTGGTTCTACTTGGAGCACCAAATCTGTGAGTCAATAACTTTCTGTTGTTTAAGCCAATCCGTTGTATGGTATCTGTTTTAGCAATAAGGAAACTGAAACAACATGGAAATCAGAAATTGTGAAAGAAAATATTAGAACCTTTCAATAATAAAAAGTTGAAAACATCTCTATAAACAACTTAAAGAGCATTGAAAGGCAAAGAGATTAAAGATATCAGCAATGAAATTTCTAGAGAAATAATTTAATTTCTGTGGAAGTAAGTGTGCCACTTTAATCTGTTATATACCCCAGAAAAGACGATGTTCTTTTAATCCATTCTAATGGAGGCAGACCTATAGTGGGTGGGAACTTTTGGTTAGGCTATTTCAATTGAGATGTGACCCACCCAATTCAAGCTGGATCTTAATCCTTTGTGAAGAGAATAAAAGACAGAAAACGCCCAGAGAAGGCTTAGGGAGAAATGTCCCAGGACAAAGCAAGCAAGGACCAGCAGGAACGCAGAAAGAGAGAGCCATTGAAACCAGAGCCCAAGAGAGAAGGACCAGCAGATATTGCCGTGTGCCTTCCCAGGTGGCAGAGGAACCCCAGTAGCCAGCAGCCTTTCCTCAGGGAAGGTTATTTCTTCTGATGCCTTAATTTGGACATTTTCATGACCTTAGAACTGTAAATTTGTAAACTAATAAATCTTCGTTGAAAAATCCTCATTGAAAATTCTGGTGTATAGCATTCCGGTAGCCTTAGCAAACTAAAACAGTAAGCGTGACTACAAATGAAGTAATAAAAATACCTAATCCCATGTGGAAAAATGTTCAAAATCACTAATAACCAAAGACATACAAGTTAATATAACAAATCTTTCTTTACTGATTATAAGATTAACAAAGCATCAAGCAATTATACTACAGATATTTGACAAAGATACAGAGAAATAAGAATTTTGAAAAGCTCTTTAAAATTGATTCCAGCTTTCTAGAGGATGTGTAACAGTATGTATCATAAGTTTAAACTCTTGATTCAACAAATCTACGTACCTCAGAAACTGTGGAGAAAAAATATTAATGTTTAAAAAAACCATTAATGCTATAATATTCATGACAGTATTTTTTTCTTTTTTCTTTTTTTATAAAATGGAAAATTTGGAAACCATTTAAAAATCCTATCCTTATGGGATTGTTTAAGTAAACAAGTGATACAAGTAGTGGAAAATTATGCAGCCAATAATAATGCAGCTATGTATGCATAATTACTTAAATAAAAATTACTTCTGAAAGTACTGTTGAAAGGAAAATACAGAATAAAAACTTCGTTATATGAATATCCCATTTATTTCCTACTTCATATGCATGCATATATATTTTAATCTAAGCATTGAATTAGCCATACACATTAATTCTCTGTGATAGAATTTTGCCTGATTTTTTACTTCTGCCCTTGCCATCACAACTCTTTATACAACCCTTCCCTGCTTCAGTTTTCTTATCTCCCAAATGAGAATATTAATAAAACTTACCTCATAGGATTGTTTTGAGAAGTCAATAATAGAATCAATGTCTAAATTTGGTCCCATGGCACAGATTAAGGCATACTAGGGAATGCTCCAATCACTCTCAATATTTTTTCTATTATTATCATATTTCATTAAAACTTTTTACATTGAACATGTGTTTAAAGAAAAGAAACAAGGTGGCAACTTAAATATAATTTTATGGATCCTTTTCTAATCACCCCATGTATCCATATACCTGAGCAGTAAATGTTTCTCTTCCATCTGAAAGGGATAAGGCAAATAGAAACTGGACCAGAAAGGTGAGCATAGTTTATAGATCCTTTCCTTTCCTCTGCATGTATATTCTCTAGGTGACTTTGACTCTGAGTAGCAAATCTATTCTGTGTTTTGCTATTTGGAATGTGGGATGTGAAAAGTCCACACACTTCAACCTGCTCTTCTTTTCTAGACTCATCTTCCTTTAAAGGAACTAAGATTATACCACGGAAAGGTCGTGGCACATCCCTATGGACCAGAAACTTTGCTAAGCATTAAGTGCATTATCTCATTTAATCTTCATAAAGTTCTGAGACTGGTGATTTTGTTTTCAGTTTACAGATGGAGAATCACTCATCTGCATCTCGATGCTTTTAAGATTTCAACCCATATCTTTTTATACTTCTGGGTCAAGTTTTCAACTATTAAACTAAGTTTCTCAGACAAATTACTCAGTTTGGAAGCAAAGCACATATGGAGCTAAGGGAAGACATTGCTGCTTGTGGAAATAGCCAAGTCAATGAAGCACATTGTAATCAATTGCAATATATTCTCATATATGTTTGTATTATGTGATATTTATTATGATACTATATAACGATTGGTTGCCTATGTGTATATTGCAACAGAGATAAAAAGGTAATACAAGGCTGTGAAGCTGTGTCTTTTGTACTCTTGTATCTTTTAGTGCCTGGCTTCAAACAGGGCACACAGTAGGTATTCAATACACATTGAATAAAAAGTAAAATGATCAAATGTGTAACATTCCATCATAATATTAAAGGTAGGGTAATCATCTGGATATTTCTGTTCTATTCCCCTAATTTTCCCAGTGCCTATCTTTTGATACCTTTTTCAGATTAACTTGAGTACCATTTATTTATTTTAGACTTTGTAGAATGACCTTTCCATGGCATAATCTTAGTTCCTTTAAAGGAAGATGAGTCTAGAAAAGAAGAGCAGGTTGAAGTGTGTGGACTTTTCACATCCCACACTCCAAATAGCAAAACACAGAATAGATTTGCTACTTAGAGTCAAAGTCACCTAGAGAATATACATGCAGAGGAAAGGAAAGGATCTATAAACTACGCTCACCTTTAGCTCTGGAGCCTTGGAGAAAAGTATAACCAATAGCTTAATATATTCCTTGGCCTCAAAACATCCACATTCCACAAAGTACTGTTTTCATGTTTTACCTGTCCATATCTTTTCAATTTTTCTCCTCCAGTGATTTTCACCTTTTCTTTCCCAAAGCATTAGTTTCCTAGGTCTACAGACACAAGAACTTTGCTAAGGATATGAAAGGCAATTTTAACATTTCCAGGACTCTAAATAAAACAGAAAGTGAAAATATTAGCTTCCATAGTTGAGTAAGTTTCGTATTGTATGATTTGTCCCCAAGTCCTCTTACTTAGGCTCTAGATATGAGTTATACATTAATTACCACAGCACGTATGGCAGGCTGAACTTTATGCAATATTAATCAGTGATACATATTTTTTTGGTCAAAATTTCCTCTTTGTTCACCCACTGATATTGTAGCTCATACTATATAATGATTACCTTTGGAAAGAAATGTGTGTATTCAAAAAATAATAAAAGAAAAACAGGGGAAGAATGAAGGAAGTAAGAAAGGAGAGTGGGATGGGGAAAGAGGAAAGGGATGAGGAAGAGAGAAGGAAAGGAAAAGGAAGGGAAGGAAAGGTAAAAGAAGGGAACGGAAAAATATGAGGAAGGAAGAAATGAAAAATGAACCTGGGAGATCTTTATAAAGATTCTAATATCTATTCAACACCAGGAGAGATGGAAATGAGATGGGAACTTATGGTAGGTACCATAAGTAAGTACCTTGGCAAAATTCTGATTCTTTGGCAAAATTCTGGAAAAGTAGCAAGCCAACACTACCTCCCTTCCCCGACTCAAAGGACTCCCAATACTGTTCATTTACACATATGGTACAATAGATTTCAGAATTCTATCATTGCACAGAAGCAGCAGAGAGATGCCCATACCCCAGAGATTCAGGCTAATTACACATTCTCCACTCCCCAGCCTCCTATGGAGTGTTGCATTTCTAACACAGCTTAGAGTTTTACTTATCCCAAAAATATCAATACTAATACCAAGAAATAAAAAATAAAAAATAAGTAAAAATAGTAAGTAAACTTGATGGACCCCGGAAATACAGAAACAAGAACACTGCTCTATGGAGAATTAAACACAGTGAGATCAACTGCCGGACTGTAAGTGCCTTGGTTAGTTGAATATTACGTTTTAAATGCACCACTCAATGATGTATAATTCTTTAGTTTTTATGTAAACATATTTAACATTCCCCATTTAATTATATATTTAAAGGAATGACTGACAGATTTATCAAATCTAGTCAGCCAAAATATTTTTAATAAATTGTTTAAAAATGGGCCAAGAAAAGTAACAGCAAAATATTTTTGATTGTGGAAACTATTGTTGAAATGTAGGAGTATTTATCAATTCACAAAGTCAGAGTATTTGCCCTTAAAATCCTGAATGTTATACAAACATGACTCAAATAATTAATTGCATGGTTTCCTTTAGACAATTCACTGCATTTTACTCTGAGTGGTTTGAATTTGATTCATTCAACAAAATGTCCTGGTGAAGTCACCCAAATGTAGATCTAACACTCCAACATATTTTTCTTGAAGGTAAGTAAAGTTCTCCCTAGAATTTCTTTAGAAATTACCTTTTTGTTTTCCTTAATAAGGGGACAACCTATCTTGGTGAAATACTGTTGAGCTGTGTAAACTTTTTATTTCAATTGCTGCACTAAAATCCAATTGTGTAAAAAAAATAATTGTGGTTAATCAATGGAAGAAAGAACACATGCAAAATTTTTTGTCATAAAAATTGAGATGGCATATGTGATTGATGCCTTTCTCTTGTTTAAAATTAAAAGATGCTATTTATTTAATGAAACCTAATCCAACGTAAAATATAAAATCCTTTTGATTGGTACTAGTAAATATTATGTTATGTTCCTCTGCTTTTAAAGCATGCATCATTTTCACATTTTCAGAGCTCACACTGGGATACATCTTAGGATCAATGGCATTTTTCTAATAGCTTTATCTGGGCAGCAGTTATGGAGTGGTTGTCATAGACTGCAAATGCTCTCAAAAGGGCTAGTATCATAACTTCCAGAATGAACATCAGAGGCTCTGAGGAAAATTTTAAAGAGAATAGCAGAGCACTATTTCCCCCAGAGAAGGAAAATAGTGTAGGCAGGAAGTGATGGAAGCAATGATTTAGAAATGTATTTAGATATTCCTGAAGCAAGCAATGATTTAGAAATGTATTTAGATATTCCTGAAGCTGGAATAAAAAGACATCTTGCTCTATCCAACAGCAAAGTGAGTTTAAGAACTTAGCATTGATGGTTATTAGCTCTTTATGGGTTCCTTGAAGAAATGTTGCAACATCAAATGTTCTTGATAGTACAGTCAATCAATACGTGGAAAAACTGTTATCAAAGACTGAGTAGCAAAGTGTTTCAGAAGCATTTGACTCTGTGAAATTAATGACTTATTAATTTTGGATACATTTCATTTTTTGTATGATAGCATCCAAAGAGATATAAGATAAAACCTACATTAAGGCTAAGCACAGCATAGTTTATTTAGTAATATAACATAAAATTATATATGATATAAAAACATTGCACCAATTTCTTTTTTCTTTTCTTTTTTATTTTATTTCTGTGATACATGAGTAATGGAGCTGCCTACAATAGATGTGTCTTAATTTGATTAAATCCCAACATACATATGATACAAGTCCACAAACTGATAGAGCTGCACAGAGATATCCATCCTCTGTGTATACGCATACAAACTCTTCATTTGTCTTCATAGCTTAGGCTTGCCAAAAGAAAATACCACAGATGGTGTGACTTAAAACAACAGAAATGTATTGTCTCACAGTTCTGCAAGGTAGAAGTCTGAAATCAAGGTGTCGACAAAGATACGCGTCTCTTGAAGTCTACTCCGTGCTTCTCTCCTGGCTTCCAGTGGTGACTTGTTAACAATCCATGGCATTCTCACATTTGGCGCTGTGTCCAGATTCCCTCTTCTTACAAGGACACCAGTCATAACGGATTAAGGTTCCGCTCTACTTTAGTATGACCTCATTTTAACTCACCTAATTCTAATGATAATGACCCTAATTCCAAATAAATTCACATTCTGAAATCTTGGGAATTAGAACCTCAACATATCTCTTTGGGGAACGTAGTACCATCCAAACACCTATATTTGAGTAGTTGATACATTTTTATAAAGAATGCTTGATTTTCAAATTATTTTTAATTTAATTAAAAATTATTCAGAAACTTTAGCCAAGTGTTTTTCCAATCCCCTTTGGTTTCTGGCATTATAAACAGTAGAGTTAATTTAAAAATTAGAGTAAAACTGCAGAAGAAATACTTGACCTTTCTATATTTTTAAGTAGACCTGTAGCTACATAAAAACTAAAAATATTTTATAGATTTACTTACAGCCATTTCTGCCTAACTGCATATCAATTCATTGAGAAAGATTGGTTAAAAAATGAATATAATTAAACTTTTGTTGAGGGTTGACTACACCTGGCAGTGTGCTAAGGGTTAAGAACAGAATGCAGCCCCTGATTGTAAAACAGTCACAAGCTGGAAATGATAATGGGTGTACATCTTCTTGTATTTTAGTGTGACACCTGGATCTAAAGTCCAACATCAGATCCAGAAAGGTGAAATTTGCCACAGTGAGAGGGAGCTAGTGAGAACTTAGAGGAGACGGGTGCAATAAAACTGGACGTCGATGATGAGATGGATTTCACTTGGTAGTAAAATGGGAAAGGTCATTCCTGTAAAGAACATGAGTAAAAGGAAGCATGTGTGTTGAAAAAGCAATTCATGAGACTAGCACAGTGTATACAAATCAGCATTTTCTTCCTAAGGCTGGAAAGTACTCTCATTTTTAAGGTATTTGAATTAGGGCCATTAAACTTTTTCTTCAAAGTCATCAATGTGAATTTTTTAAACAAAGGAGTTTGTGAGAAGATTTACATTTTAAATAATCATTCCTATAATGACTCTGAGGATGAATAAAAGAAGAGATAGTTCAGTGTCTGAAAGTCAAGTTACACATTTCTTGCAGCAGTTCATTTAAGAGAAACCATAGGCTGGAAATCAAGCAACTGCAATGAATCTGCAGAAGGGGATATTTTAAGGCTCAGAAATAAGAGAAATTTAGAAGATCGGAAGCAGTTAGAGGTCAAATATTTGTGTGCAATGAAGACAAATCTTCAATAATCTTTGAAAGGCATACTGCTGCATATTTCTATATCTTTATCGAATTCTGTATCTGTATCAATGCACTTTGAAAGGTATATTGCTGCATATTTCTATATCTGTATAGAGTTCTGTATCTATATCAATACACAAAAAGGGATGTAGGCAACATGTAGAGTAAAAATTCCATTTATGGC
>PVIY010013176.1:0-59844 GCA_004026745.1 Myrmecophaga tridactyla
AACTACCTCAAGCTTTGTATTAGGAAGGTGACAGATCCAGGATTAAGAAACGAAAAAGGATTATGTTTTTGATTTGATAATAAATGCACATGGTTGAGAATTCAAACAATACTAAAGAATACACAGTGAAATGTATGCCTTGCTCCTGCCTCTGTGCCCAGTCTCCTAATTCTTCCTGACCTCAACCTATAAGTTTTCTTTGGCAAATGAATTTTGAACTTGGATCCTTATCAGTATTAATAACTTTACCTCATTTTTTTTCTTTTTGACTTTTTCTTATAGTCAACACATATATAACTCAAAATTTCTCATTCTAACCTCTTTCAAGTGCACAATTCAGTGATAGTAATTACATTTGAAATGTTGTGCTACCATCACCAACATCCATTACCCCAACTTTTTCATCACCTCAAACGGAAACTCTGTACCCATTAAGCATACCCCACCACCACCATTCCTGGCCTGGCCTGGGCCCTGGTAACTGTAGTCTATGTCTCTATGAAGTTCGCTTCTTCTAGATTTCATATGTACGAGCTCATTCAATATTTGTAAGAGAGTGTCTGGCTTATTTCTCACTTAATACGATGTCTTCCATGTTATTCCATGTTGTAGCGTGCATCAGAACTTCATACCATACCTTTTTATGGCTGAATAATATTCCATTGTCTGCATAGATGGTATTTTGTCTATCCGTTCACCTTTTGGATACTTGGGCTTCTTTTACCTTTTGGGTATAGTGAATAATGCTGTTATGAACATTGGTATCCAACTATCTGTTTGAGTCCCTGCTTTCAATTCTTTGGGGATCTACCAAGAGGGAATTGCCAGATCATATGCTAACTATGTATTCAACTTTCTGAGGAAGCGCTAAACTAATACCCAGAGTGGTTGCACCATTTTACAATCCCACCAACAATTCACCTCATTCTTTTTAATGGCAACAAACTGTTCCACCCTCTAAGGATGACCATGTGCTGTCACAAACAGCACTGTACTGAAGGTCTGGAATATGTCCTTTTATACATATATATTCTTGGCTGGATTCCTGGAGAGCCCTGCCTTAAACCTAGGTTCCTCTCACTTCCATATACATTCCCGCTGACCACTCTGTTATTGGTCGGGTCTGTTGGTGTTGCCTTTGCCCAGAGAGGCCCGAGGGCTCACGGCAGCCCTGCTGCCCATGGATACCTGGTGACAGCTGCTGCTTTGGCTTTTGGCCTGCCTCCAGGCAGCCACTGATGGATAGTGGTCTTGGGGAAAGGGGCAGCAAGAGGCTTTTCTTTCATTTACTCTGTTTGGTGCTCTGAAATCCTGTCCTTCTTTGGAATCACACCGATCCAGTTTCGAATTCTAGTCCTACCATTTTAGTAGCTGAATGCCTTTGACAACTGATTTCACTTTTCTGAGCCTCCAGTTCATCATAAGTAAAAACGGAGCTCCTAATACTACTTATTATAGTTGTTGTGAGAAGATTGAATAAATACTACTACATTAATTGAGCTTTGGGGCACCATCCTAAATCCTTTAACCCGTATCTCGTTTAATCCCAGTACACCTTCAGCAAGACAGCCCTGTCCTTCTTTTATAAGTAAGTAACTTGAAATCTAAAAAAAGTTAAGTCCCTTGCTGAGAGCCGTGCATCTAATAAGTGGTGGAACCAACATGTGGCCCCAAGCTCCCTGTCTGCTGGGCCTGTAGTTGTAACCACCATGCTGGGCTGGCCTCTCATAAAAGTGGCCATGGTCGAATGGTACATGCTCTGTGAGTCTCCGGTCACCGAATTGTTTCTAGCCAAGCCTCAGCTCTCTTGCTCATTCATGTCAGAGATGATACTTTCTTCCCAAGGAAGATTTTTTGAGTTTTGCTTTTTTACCTTGCTTATTAGGAATGTTATCTGGAGCAAGATGGGTCACCTCTTTGCACATCCTTTTCCATGTCTGTAAAAAGGAATAGTAATACTTCACCTACCCATGGTGTGAAGACCAGTGTTTACGGAGCTCCCACAGGGCCTGGCTTCTTTTTCGTTTTCATTTGGCCCATTCATAGATCATTGGAGATAGATTTGAGGCTTCTTTAAATGTCCGTAGAATGACTTTGACACAGTCACTTTGTGTTCGTTATTTTTTGTAAGAAATGATTGCATGATCCAGAATATGAACTTTTGGAGGGGGTGGGCGCTATTGTATTCTGAGGTTCAAGTGTGACTCTGAAGATATGCTTTCTGCACTGACTGAGGGAATGTCCTTGAAGGCCGGCAGAGTAGTAGTGCATGCTGCTGAGCTTCTTTTCCACTTTGTACTGTTTCTTAAGAGAGATGGTAGGAACAAGCAGAAAAGAGAAAAGGCATCCAAATATGTGTATGTGACTGGTCTGGCCTTATAAATGCTTTTATATCCCATTACCAACTGCTTTAATGTTTTCTTGTATTTTTTCCAAGTTTTTAAAGGATAGGTTAAATACTCAAATATACATATGTACATACGAGTATGTTCATTTATAACTATCTTTGTAGTTCTGTGTTTGTCTTTGACTCAATATGTTCTGTTTTCCATGTTATTATTTGTCTTTGTAAACTTTGTTGTCTGTGTTTACTTTCTCTTTTGTTCTCTATATCTACATTAGTTTCTCTTCTATAGCTACATTAAACCCTTTGCATTTTTCTAGAATTAAGTGAATTTCTCAGTGAACCCTGAGCAGTTTGTAGTCTTCTCTGTTTCATTTTCCTTTTGAGATTACCAGTTGCTTTGTAAACTTGTGTAGGATAGGTTAGCAGCAACGTCTGTATTTTGAATTTTGACTGGACGTAGTATCTTGTCCATATATCCCCAATTCAAAAGACTCTAAAAACCAGAAGATTTTTTTTTTAATTTAATGTAAACCTGATCTGAAATGACTGAGGCTATTTATGGTCTTTTTCTTATTTATTTTTCCCATTTAATGTCAAATTTAGATGTTTATTTATAGGGAATCACTCCATCTCTGTTCAAATGTTATATAATAGATAGTATATTTGTATAAATAATTTTTTTGTAATATGTTTTAATTTTTTCAACATTTAATATATAACTTCCTTTTACTTGATACAGTGTGGACATCATTCTATGATATTAATTTACAATAGAACATTCCTTTCTATGGTAACTATATCATACTTTTTGACAATTTTTTTTTTTTGGTATGCTGTAATGTAGGGGCCATATTTTTCCATGTGACTGTCCTGTTATTGCAGTACCATATGTTGACTTTTTGGGGGGTGGTGGGATGTGCATGGGCCGGGAATCAAACCCAAGTCTCCCATATGGCAGGTGAGAATTCTACCACTGAATTACCCTTGCACACTTTGAAGATGCTTTATAACAGCTTTGTTAAGATATAATTCAAATTCCATATAATTCACCCATTTACATGTATACTGCAGTGGATTTTAGTATATTCACAGAGTTGTTCAGTTCTCACCACAGTCAACTTTAGAACATTTTCATCACCCCCAAATGAAACCCCATTTGTTGAAAAGACCATTCTTTCCCCATTAAATAGTCTTGGCATCTTTGTTGGCAATCACTTGACTGTAAAGGTGAGGTTCTTTTTTCTGGACTTTCAATTCGATACCATTGGTCTCTGTGTTTATATTTGTGCTGGATTTTCTTTTAAGAAGCTCTGAATTCTGAAATATTTGCGACCAGTGTTTCAGATATGGGTTACTAGTAATAGATTATTATTGACCCATGGGGAGGGCACTGTTTTTCCGGCTCCTCAGTCATCACTCTGCTTGCCTTTCCTGCCTGTTTTATCGCTGTGAACTCTGTGGACACACCCCAGGAAAGCCTGAGGATGGTACTGAGGCCCTTACCCACCCAAATTGTAGAAGCAGATATTCTAACAGTCGCATAGTCACTGTGTTTCGGATGACAATGCCATTGTTTTCTGAACCCAAACCTTGAACATGAAAAGGAGATATTTTAGATACTATACAGAAAGTCTGACAAGCTCTCAACCCGTCTGCCATTTCTGAATGCCTGGTACATGGTGGGGTTGGGGGAGGCTGGGACTACAGTGAAGTGTGGTGACTCCTATTGCATTATTAGTTAATTGGTCCAGGGATAGATATCTGAGCTAAGCTGGGCTGAAAGATGTCTCCTGGGAATTTGAAACTTGGGAAGAAAGGACAGAGAAAGTAGGAGTCCTAGAAATGGACATCTAGATGGAAAGAGTGTGTTGGATCAGAGAGAAAGCTGTTGAGGGTCCCTGAGCTGCTTGGCTGCAGGGCTTTCCCAGAGCTTCTGTCAGCTACCCAGGATCCTTCTTATAAGTCCTCCTGTTTGCTTAAAATAGGTCTGTCAGTTTCTGTTGCCTATAAGAAGAAAGATCCTTTCTCAGTACAATAGTGAATGGGTCCCTGTGGTTAAGGGTGGATGTTATTATTTTCACAAACATGTGTTGAGCACCTGCCAAAAGCAGGACATTCTGGTAGGCACTGAGAGTGCCCTGGCAAGTGAAGGGTGGCCCTGCCCTGTGATGTCTCACTGGTCACTGAAGATAGGGAATGGACTTGTGGAGCATATGTGCTGAGTAACAAGAGCCATAGGCTGAGCTCTAGGGGTTGAGAGGCAGGAGAGTCAGGGAGGGTTTCACAGTGGAGGTGATAGTGAGTAGAGTCTTGAAGCATGAATTGGAGCCTGCCTGGTGGCAAATGAGAGATTGAAAGTTCCAAGAAGAGGGCAGAATCAGGGTAGAGGATCTGAAGCGTGAAAGAATTAGGTGGGTTTGAACAACTCAGAGAGTTTTATGTCATTAGAACACAAGGCAGAGCTGCAGTAGTAAGCTGGCAAAGCAGGTTGGAACTAGGTGAAGAAGGGCCTGTGTACTGGGCCAGGACACTTAGACCTTATCCTGGAAGCAGCAGGAACCTCTGAAGGGTTTTGAGCGAAAAGTGAAGATCTGTGGTGTGAGGTGGTGGGGACAGAAGCAAGGAGACAATTTTGGATATCGGGGCAGTGGAGCAGGATGGTGAGGTAAGGTTGGAAAGGAAGGGAGTTAGAAGATAGACTGGCCAAACTGGGTGACTGACTCCAGTGGGTGGGTGGGTGGGGGCGGTATTTAAAGAAGTGGAGGGAGGGGACAGAGGGTGCTTAGAACAGATTGGGTGTGAGGCAAGATGAGGGAAGAGGGGATGAAAACTCAGCCACACCAAGAGGAGCCCTGTTAGGCAGGCAGACCCAGGGGGGCGGACTGGGGCCAGAGGCCTCAGGGCCCCCCTTTATGGAAAAGATGAAAGGGGCTCCATTCCGCTTTGTTTTATGCCAATCAGGTGCAGCTTTTGGATTCCTGGCTGGGTGCCATGTTGCCGCCAGGCAGAAGTTTGGCGGCCTTCGTATTGCTGACCCTTTGTACTCAGTGGTGAAAGTAACTGCCTTGCAGACTGGGCCCTGGAATCAGGTATTTGGAATGCATAGCTAATGCGTTCCACTCCAGACCTTTGGTATTATTATTCCACAGTATCACATCTAATTGACTATTTCCAAACGTCCTTGTACATTCTGACTGTACAAGCATGGGAGATTGCCAGCAGCCCCTCTTTGCTCAGGCAGCCTCCCTGGCGAAGTTTGCTGGCACCACCTTCCTTTCCCAAGGCTCCTAGCTCATAGTCTACACCCAGGAGCCCTGTGCTTTAGGATCTTACTGGCTGCTCCGCCTACCTGCAGTCCTCTTGGCCCTCCTTCCAGGGACTTGAGGAGGGGCTGCTCTATGCACAGTACAGCCTTAGCCGTAGATCAGCATTTCCTGCTGTCTGGGGGCCCGTTGGGAGCACTAAGGATGCTCATGCCCAGGTTTGGTGCCCAGGGCCTTTGCCCTGGGGGAGGTGGTGAGGAACCACCCACAGGCAGGACAGGAAATGGCTTCTGGGATAAACCAGCTACATGACCCTGAGTCAGGGTGAGCGAGTTCTTCCCTGATAGTGTTTTTGCCTTCCAGTGTATTCATTCGGCTCTCTAGACAGGAGCCTCAGGGCGGTGCCTTGTAGAAGGCATAGCACAGCGAGATTGTTGAATTTGTATTCTATTTTTTTTTTTACAGTTATTCTTTAATTTTGGCATGTAATATTTTTCTATTTATGGCAACCGTATACAGTTGCCTTTTAAATTTTATATAAAGGGATAGAAGTTTTTCTTTAAGGGAGAAAAGTGGGTTAAAAAAGGGCAAACTTAGTTATTTGAAGAACAATACTAAATGATAGTGTGGGTGGCATAGTGATAGGGTAGAAATTCCGAAGGCAGCCCTGCGGTGGCTACTGAGGTAGACTTGCAGAGCCTAACCATGCCTGGGACCAATTCTACGGCTCCAGTGATCACTTCTGTGGCCTTCGTCACCAACCCACCTCTCTGAGTTTTAGTTTGTCCTTCCCCAGAATGGGGACAACTCATTTCTCCTGGTTGCTGTCTGGTTCCAGTGCGGGATTGTGTGCAATGCCTGGTGGCTCTGGCTGCTGTTGCTTCCTGCCTGTTCTTCTCCACATCCTCAGAGGCTGCCACAGTTGCTGCAGACACTCAGGAAAGGATTGTGCCTGTGGTGTTGTGAGCCAGTTTCTTGGACATCTGCTTATTGTCTCCCCAGTCTCATTCCTCCCTCCTCACCCTTGCTGCCCTATGGCTCTGACACCTAGAACAGAACCGAAAGTGGTTAAGGGTCTTGTCTTCCTGAATGTAGTAACCATACTTTTGTTATGCTTCCACGCTTGAGCCAATTTTATCCGTAAACTACTTTTTTTTTCTTTTCCCTTCCCTCCTATTTAATTCCTTTGTCTTTGACTCCTTTAAGTAGCTAATTAATTGATTACTCCCACAACATTTGGAGAGCACTGTGATGTCAAAAGGAGTGCGTGCTTCCTGGGGAATGTTGCATTTATGATGTAGAAGACACGTTTCTTTCCCTTCCCCCCATATGCACAGTCTACTGGGGTAGAAGAGAAGGAAATCCTTGAAACTGTCAGACAGTAGTCACATGTAGTGGCTTTCTTTCTTAGAGAGGCTGCTCTACTCACTTAGCAAAGCTCCTGGGAAGGGGTTCCTGCTTGCTTCACCTGGTGAGCTCTAAGGCCTTATGGAAAAGCACATGGGTTTGAGAGTCTTGGGAGTCTTGGTTTGAATTTTGGCACCACTTTCACCAGTTACAGAATCTTACATGACAAAGTGGGGATCAGGTTCCTGCCATCTTGGGGTGTATGTGAAGTTCCCAGCCAGGTGCCCATGCTCAGGGGCCCTTGCTGGTTCTTGGTGCTGTACCCCCTTCCCCAGAGTAGATCTCCCCAGGACCTCACATCTGGTTTCCTTTTGCATCATCGAAGTTCCCCTGTCAGATCTTGGAAGAATTAATGGATGTTGTCGTTTCAGTGCAGCCTCAAACACAAATACTCCCTGGAAAGTGCTCTCCTGACAAGCCTCTGAAGGAGAAGCTCTGAAAGTGTGGGCCCCTTGAGAGGGTGCTGTTCACCAGCAGGGATGGTGGTGGGCCCTCAGCTTTCACAGGACTGACTACTGGGACCTTTAAGGGAGGGGCCTGCAGCCTGGGTGGGCTAAGGGACGTTTTCCTGCACTCATTCATTCGTTCAATTATTTAATTTTTCCACCCTCAGACCATCATTTCTTTTGTTTTTTGGGTGGAATAAAGATTAAAACAATAATGATTTTAAAAACACTAAACCTCTTTGCTTTGTACCAGCCCACCATGCCTTTGTGCTGTTCCTACATTACTTTGTATCGACATTGGAACGACCCTCTGTGGATGGTATCTTGCTCGGTTTTACAGATGGTGGTATTGAGCCCTAGCAAGGGGAAGTGATTTGCTTACGTCAGACATTCATCTGTTGGCAGGCCAGGATTCGGACATGGTTATCCAATTCCTAATAGTTCCTCTTGCTACTCTGCCTCTTTGCTTCTCCTTCCCCCCCTCCAAAGGAAGAGATCTTGAGTCAATAAATATATTTTTCCTTTGGAATGGGGAGGGCAGAGGGGAAGGGAAATAGTACATTTATCTATGTGAGAATGAGCCACGAATATTGAGGAGCTGCTTTTCCTACAAGTAAAATATACTCTGGAGGGGGCTAGTGGTGGTGACTTTGATCCTTCAGGGGCTGGAGTGAAGAAGAAAAAAATTCCAAGAAAACCAAGACATCTAACTGTTCCTACCACAAAGATTGCATTTATCCAGTATTCCTAGTGTTGGAGTTCAATTTTGCATCCCTCATCTTCCCTCTCTACCTTCTTGGGGCATGGAATCTTTCCAGTTCACAAAGCAGACAGCTAGGCGTGTAAGCATTTGAGACTCTTGGAATATGGAGGCCACTATCTTCCCAGTTGAAGGAGTTTGAGCCCACCCACCTGTGTCAAGCATCCCATTTGTGTCTGCTGTTCTTTTTTCCCTGTGCAGGACAGAATAGGCCTTTTCTGGAGGCATCTGCATTTCAGGTGCCTTTGGGGTGGCCATGACTAGCAGTGGCTGGGTGGAAATCTGATGGTTATTTTAAGAGCAGGTTATTAGAAAGCTTTGCCTTGGCCCAAGCTTTCCGAGGACTAATTGTGCCAAATCCATCTGGAACCTTAAATAGGTTCTACTTTGTGATTTAGTAATCCATCTTCTAGGAGTTAGTTTTAAGGAAATAGTTTGAAGTGAGCCCAGAGTGTTATGCACAATGATGTTCTTCCCAGCATTACTTATGATAGCAAAAGATTGGAAGCCACTGAACTGAAGCACAGAAAGGTACTTGGTATAGCTAGCTCTTCCTGAAAATGATATTTATTAAGAATTTTTAATGTTAAGTGAAAAAGCAGGACAAGGAATTCTACTTCAGCTTAATTCAGTAATGTACAAAATATAGAAGTATAGGGAACAGACTAGAAAGAAGTACATCAAATGTTAGCAGTAGCTAACCTTAGGGGATGTAGGCAGTATTTTTCCCCAAGATTCTTTTCTTTCCCAATGTCTTTTCTGAAATATCTACAATGAACGTTTTTAGTTTAATAGTCCCCCTCCCATTCCCTATCCCCCATTCCCTAAAAATCAAAACACAGCCCTGGCTAGGAAGTCTACTGTGAAGGAGCTGCTTAGCTGAGGCAAAGGATGGGGTTGGCTGGTGCCTCTCGTTTCCCTTCTCTGAGCACTGGGGACTGGTTTTCTGACAACATGACTCAATATTTCACAATTTTTGCTTTAGCAATTTGGAATACTTCCATTAAGCTAAACTCATTTTAAAGTTTAGAGGCCTAAACTTTTTGTGTCTTTTGGAGTTGAGTAAACATGTGAGAAATCTTCCTTCCATTCGTTTAAATATTAAAGCACTTATATATTTTGTTCCTTCTTTCAGATAGCCCCCACACAGCTGACTTTCCATTGCCATGGCAGTGCTGGAGCCTAGCTCCTTATGTGATTATCTCCACTGTAATGGAGGGGGCAAGTTTTAAAGAAAAAAGTTAAGTGGCTCTTAGGAAATTGTTATTCTTTTGCCTTCTAATAGAAAACTCCGGCTGTGTCTTGGAGCTGAGCACAGTATTTGGTGACCAGCAGAAAACAACATTCCAGAGTCAAACTTGGAGCCCTGTAGTCTGCAAGAACTGTTTTATCTAGTAGGATGCATGGGATGTATGACTGCAGACACAGGTCAGTTCTGGCTTGATGACCTTCTTTGGAACCTCAGTCTCATCTCTGGATGGGATAAAAGTGCTTCCATTTGCACAGGTGGTTGGAGAAATCATGTCTCCCTCTGTCAGTTCTTGAAGGTGGCTAAACCTTCCCAGTATCCCTGGAAGATCATTGAGGAGTCAGTCATCAGGTCCAGATGGGAAAGCCAATTAGTCAATGGAAAGTCAGGGACTAAAAAGTCTAGGATGAGTGGCTGAGAAATGTGTGAAAGCTCTGGACCTGCTCCCCAGGGGGTATTTGGCCCCAAGCTGAGAATTTCTCTTCAGGAAGCAACTGTGGCCTGTTTAGATCTAGGCGATATACACTGGTCTGGGTGGGGATTGCTCTTGTTCCCTTCCTGTCTTGGCCTGAAGGTCTCTGTGGGTAGGCGTGGGTTGTGACCAGGAGGCTGGAGGAAGCCTGAGAAAGTACTTCTCTCACTCTCCACTTGTTTGTGTGAGAGTCTATATCTGAAGAGAATAATAAAAAGAAAACTAAGCTATTTTATTATAATTGTCTAAATGACTGTATAAAGACAGGGTTCTGAGGAAAATGGCATTATTCCTTTATAATCAACAGAACAATGGAAATAAAGAAGATTTTTCATCACTCAAGTCTCAGCATGGATGTTTTTTGATTCTATTACATGTGCAGAATTTTTACTTAAAAGAGGAGTTTGTGTGCCTATGGGTGGGATGTGTATGTGATATAATAACACACGGTCCTTTATAGATTTTTTTAAACACAAAGTCACTGATTATAAAAGTAATACAATTAAGAAAATAAAAAAGAGTAATACAGACCTATTTTGGAAAATATGCATACTATGCAAAAGTATCAGGAAGAAAAAAAATAATCTAGTTTACATAGTTGAAGTGATATTTTTCATGTAATTTTTTTCTATTCTGTCCATGTCATTAATCATTTTCTATAAGCATAAGCTTTAACACCTGCAGGATTTCCATTATATGAATACACAGTTTGTTGAAGCATGTGTCTTTGTGGAAAGTGGGTAGGGCTTGAGTTAGGGAAATTAGTGTTCAGAGTCTGTGTCTGTCAGTCACTGCCTCTGGTGTGACCTCTAAGAGCCTGGGCTTCCTCATCTCTAAAGTGGGGCAAGAAAAGTAAGGCCCTTGTTGCTTTGTTGTCAGGACCGAGATAGTGTCCATCCTATACAGACCTTTGTATAGGGTGGGGCAATAGCAGGGGGGCACAGTTGCCGCTGTCATTGGTGGTGGTGGTGGTTTTATCCCAAGGCCCCCTAGGAAGAGCTTGGGCTCTCCCAGTGTATTAAGAATAAGCAGCCCAGCTTTGGCCTCATCTTTTTTCGCAATTTTTTTTTTTTTTTTAGTTGCTGTGATTCCTGCTTTCGCATTTCTCCCCCTTTGTTCTGTGTATATTTATAAGCTGCTTTACGTCCTTTTTGCAGTCAGGCAGATTATAGATAAATAAACATGTAATCCTCCCTTCTAGCGTCGGACATTTAGGTTGTTTTCCACTTTTTGCTATTGTAAATACCAGTGCACAGAATATCTTTGTGCATTAAGGCCCATTGGGGTTCCCGGGGCTAGCATCCTGGAATTGCAGCAACAGGGCCAAAGTGTATATACACTTTTTTACACCTCTGATCCAAATGACCAAGTCTGCTTCTCTGCATGGTTGTACCCATCTACACTCCAAACAGCAGCTGGGTAAGAGGAGGGCAATGCCTCCGACTCTTTGGGGCCTGTCTGGCTTTTAAAGTGCACATGAGCTGCATCTCTCTTTTCACTCCCTTGTGGTCCAAGGTGGCAGTGTGTTGGTTCTCACCTGGCAGCCCTCATCACTAAATGGAGCTCAGGGATGCCATTTGCCCCAGCCTCCCCCTACCCTGTTGGTAAAGCTCATTTCTGATAGAAAGGCAGTCTTGTCGCCAGTCAGTCCTGTCTGCGTAGACTGCCTCCTTTGCTAAACAATGAACACATTCAGGCCCAACTAGTGTTTTCAGTTATTAAAAAACGGAGCCGTCTGTCTCTGCCTGTGACTTTCATCTTTAAGCCTTTATTCCCTTTACCCCATCCCCTGGCCCCTAACCTTTTGTTTGTGCAGTTCCGAGCTCTGGGATATGTGGGTCCAAGGGTTGGTGAATGTATTGTGCCTTCTGCTGGCAGCTACAGATAGTGGTTGCCCTGGGTGGTGTTATTCCAGGGAATGTAAAAGCAGGGAGAACTGCGGATGATGGAAGGAGAAAACCAGAGGCCACTTCTCTTTGCCGCCGGCAGTCATTTGGACTTTTCAAAAACGATTTGTTTTTGTGTAGCTGTTGAGTGCCCCGACTCCATTCTCTTCCTATTTTCAAACTATTGGAGACCTCTCTAAGTTGCTTAGTCTTCATGAAGTTTAGGTCTTTTGGTGGTTTGCCATTCCTCTTGGGAAACAGTTCTTGTTTTTGAATTATGTACTGTATATGTATGCATAAATTAAAGCAAAAATCTCAGGAAAGGATCTTTAGCAATAACCCCGATCTTCTAAAACACAGTGAAAGAAGGCAGAACACAAAAAGGTCTTCAGGTTCAGAAAAGATATGTTCTTGTGGGAAGTTTGAGCCCTAAGCATCTCCCTGAGCAAGCCAGCCTGAAAGCTGGGTGTGGAGAAGCAGTCCAGGCCTATGAGCAGGGCCAGCGAGAATCTCTGGTCTGCTCTCTCACAGGAGCTTTGCAGAGGAAAGCAAAGAAAGAGTAGTCTGGCTCTGGGCATTCTTGCCTCAAGTCCCTTAACTTTCCTACAAATTGACTGCTTTTTATTCTAAAATAGTGCTGCTTGCACCTTCTCTGCAGTAGCAGAGTAAGTGAATTTATAATCTGGCTGTTGTTGGGGGAAGTCTGAGGTCCGTGAGGAGGAAGTCATTTTTACAGTCTTTTTTTTTTTTTTTCAACTTTTTATTGAATAATGTGTATGTAGCTCAAATGTTCCCATTTTAAGACCTTTCACGTGTTCAGTTCAGTGGTAGTTACATTCACAGTGTTGTGCTACCACTACCAATATCTATTACCCCAACTTTTCCATCACCTCCAACAGGAAACTCTGTACCCACTAAGCAATAACTCCCCAAAACTTGCCCCCGTCATGATAACCTGTAATCTGTTTTCTGTCTCTATGAATTTGCTTATTCTCAGTATTTCATGTAAGAAAAATCATACAGTATTTGTCCTCCTTTGTCTGGCTTATTTCATTCAACATGGTGTCTTCAGGGATCATCCGTGTGGTAGTATGAATCAGAATCCCATTTCTTTTTGTGGCTACAAAATATTCCACTTACGTATGTGCCACATTTTGTTTATCCTCTGTTGATGGACACTTGAGTTCTCTTACCTTTTGGCTTTTATGAATAATGCTTCTATGAGCACCAGTGAACAGGTAACTATTCATGTCCCTGCTTGCCAGTTCTTTTGGGTATATACCAGAAATAGGATAGCCAGTTTATGTGGTAATTCATTGCTCATATTCAAAATCTTTTTAATGTATGCATTTTTGTATGTAAACACACCCCATTTGTTTTTAAACTTTTTTTTTCTGATTATAAAATTTCCATAAAAATTCAAACATTTCATACATGCTTTTCGGAGAAAGCAAGAGCCTTCCCACTCTTTTACTGCTGTTAACAAATGGGTTGGCACATATTCATCTGACTTTTTCCATATATATTTATAATTACACTTATAATAATGATGTATTATATCTATAAATGGGGCTATACCACATCTGCTCATATCACTTTGCTTTTTCTCCATTTAACAGTGTCTTGGAAAGCTTTCCACATGAGTTCAGAGAGTTCAAATTCACTCAGGTTTAGTGGCTGCCGGATGTTCTCTATGTGTATGTACCATTTGGCCAGTCTCTTTTTAAGGGGCAGTTAGGGTGTGATCTGTCTTTTGCTGTAACAAACAGGGCACCCTTGTGAAAGATGTTCCTGCAGGTTTGAATTTTAGAAGTGAAAATTGCTGGGGCAATTACATTTTACTAGGTGTGCCTTTCAGGTGCTAAATTGCCACCTGAAAGGTATATTGATTATGTTTGTTTTATAAAAATAGTATTTTAAATGAGTTACCATAAGGGAAAATGAAATCTTTATGTAAAATCTCAGGACGACCTTTATGTTATGATTTTCTGTTTTCCCTGGCATGCCATCACACACACCTCAGTTTGCAGATTTGAATTTGAAAACTTCTGCCTCAAAGATTAGACAGTTTCATTTATTCATTAGATATTCATTATGTGTCTACTCTGTGCCAGACATCCATTTCTGTGCTGAGAAACACAAGGAAAACGTCCTCTTCTCTAAAACGAGTCTTTTTGTGGCCTTGTTTTTATAGCTTCCCAGCCATGGTGTGGGCAGATGGGAGAGAATATTAGTTATATGTTAGATGTGGGCAGATGGGAGAGAATATTAGTTGAAGCCTGAAGGCTGGCAGTGTGTAGTATCATGCAGGCTTCCTGCAAGACAACATACCATATATATATATATATGAATTATATATATATATATAATTAACTAGAGTTCAATATTTGTTTATGTTTCTTTTGTGGTTTGATTGTATATAAAATGTATATACAATGAAACACAAATCTTTGTGTAATTCTGTAAGTTTTGACAGACCCATATACCTATGTATCCCCAACTCCTACTAAGATTATAGAACGTTACAATCTACGCAGGTGGTTCCTAAACTTGTCTGCACATTGGAATTATTTTAGGAAGATTCAAAAAATACCGATAAATCAGTGTTTATCCTACTGCCTCACATGTTGGTTTAATTTGTCTCATGTGATCTAATTTCTCTGGTCACTGGGGCTTTTAGTTTTGGGCTTGTCCTATGATACTTTTTAAAGGCCCCCTCAATGATTTTAATGTGCAAACGAGTTTGGGAACCACCACTCTAGAAAGTTACTCCATTCCCCTTCCCTGACAATCCCCACTCCCACCCCCAGAACTAATCACACTTCTGCTTTTTTTCTACCATAGATTAGTTTTTCCTTTTCTAGAGCTTTTTAAGAGTATACAGTAAGTACTTTTCCATGTGAGACTTTTTTCAAGTTTGCCATGTTTTTGAGATTCAACCATGTTGTTGCATTTATCAGTAGTTTCTTCCTGATTAATATTCCATTTTATGAATATTCCATGATTTGTTTATCCATTTGCCTATTGGTAGACACCAAAATTGTTTCCAGTTTTGTACTGTGATGATTAAAGCTCCTGTAAACAATGTTGTACAAGTCTTTAAGTAGACATATGTTTTCATTTCTCTTGATAATTACCTAGGTGTAATCAACAGATCCAATGATAGGTATAATATGTTCAGTGTTGTAAGAAACCGCCAGACTTTTTTTCCCAAAATGTTTGTATCATTTTATACTCCATCCAACATTGTAGGAGAGTTCTTGTAGCTCCATATCCTTGATGATATTTCTTTCATGTTCTAGTTCTTAAAATTTTAGCCATTCTGTGGGGTATGTGGTGGTATCTCATTGTTGTTTTTTTTTAATTTGTATTAGAGAAGTTGCGGTTTATAGAACAGTCATGCATAAAATAAAGGATTCCCATACACCTACCCACCACCAACACCTGCGTTGGTGAGGAAAATTTGTTGCAATTGATGATAGCACTTTTTTTGTAATTCTATTTTTTTGTTTTTTTAGTTTTTATTGATATATATTATATATTCACATACCATGTAATATTCCAAAATGTACAATCAGTGGTTCATAATATCATCATATAACTTCTATTTTTTTTAGCAGTAAATTTGTTACAATCAATGAAAGATTATTCAAGTACTACTAACTATTGTCCATAAAATTCCCAATCTGTTATTATCATTATTATTATTTTTCATGCATGTCTTTATTTTATTACTCATCTATCCATACACTGGATGAAGGGGGTGTCAGTCATAGGGTTTTTATAATCACGCAGTCATAAGTTGAATGCTATATAGTTTTACTATAGTTTCCAGAGATCAAGGCTACTGGATTACAGTTCAGCAATTTCAGATATTTCCTTCTGGCTGTTGTAATATATACACTAGAAACTAAAAAGAAATGTCTCTATAATGATTCAGTAGCTGTAATCATTTGTTAAATCCTAACTTCTCTGTTACAACTCCTTCCTCTCATTTCGTCATTCTCATAATCTTCAGGGGTATTTGGGCAATGACCGTTATAACCTTTTCGTGTTAAAAAGGTGTGTCGAAGTTATGGGGTAGGGGGATGAAACTGGTTGATGTTCTTGGAGATATTGGTACCTCTGGGTTTCAGGGTTTATCTGGCATAGGAACAATCTGGAGGTTTTAAGTTTCTGAAAAATAAACTTAATAAATAAAACTATTTTGTAGAGTCTAGATAGAGCCCTAGGTATTCTTTAGGGTTTTTAGGTATACTGTTGGTTAGGGCTTGGCATACCTTGGCAATTTACAATATCTGGCTGAAGCTTGCATTAGAGTGACCTCCAGAATGACCTGTCAACTCTATTTGAAATCTCTTGGCTATTGAAACTTTATTTTGTTACTTTTCCCCATTTTGGTCAAGAAAGCATTGTCAGTCCCATGATGCCAGGGCCAAATTCATCTCTGGGAGTCATGTCCTACATTGCTAGGGAAACTTACACCCCTGGAAGTCATGTCCCTTGTAGGTAGAGGGTGATGAGTTTATTTGCATAGTTGGGCTTAGGAAAGATCACATCTGAGCAACAAAAGAGGTTCTCTGGAAGTGACTCGTATGCATAATTATAGGTAGGCTTAGGTTCCCCGTTACAGAAATAAGTTCCGTAAAATCAAGCTTCAAATCTAACGCTTGGCTTATTAAATTGGCAGTCCCTAACACTTGAGGAATAACAGGAATTTCCTAGGTGGGCAAGTTTAATAGTTCCATATTTTTTCTCCAGTCCCTCAAGGGACTTTGCAAATACTTTTGTATTATCTGCCCAACATACTCTGAAATGTGTCAGGATATTATATTAAGCTATACAGAATTATAAGATCTTATTCCTTATTCTAGACTACCTGTAATTAGGTTGTTTAAATAAACTGGCTAGACAGGTTAAGTTAGAGTGCTACAGAAAATTAAAAAATTTCGAACAGAATATCTCTTCCTTTGGTGTCAAACAGAAGTCGAAGTTTGATAATATAGACCATATTAGCCTTTACCCTGTGTTCTTATTTACCTTAGTCCCAACCAGATCGGCTTCATTCATATCTCTGACTGAAGTCTGATCTCTTTGTCAGCTTATTTAACAGTTCCTTTATGATGTAATGATTTTCAGTGCTGCAGAACTCTTAACTCTGAGTCTTAGGTGTCACCCAGGTACCCACTGATCCAGGGAACTACCAGGTCATACACAAAGAGCACAATATCTTAGAATTTAGAAGTAACACAACTCAGGAATAAATGTGACTGCTGTAAAATCTTACAGTCTATGCTCCAATTTTCTTTTAAGTATTTTCTGAATGAGACCATGCATTATTTGTCCTTTCTTTCTGGCTTATTTTGCTCAATATAACGTCCTCAAGGTTCATTCACCTCACGACTTCATTCTTTCTGTAGCCACAAAATATTCCATCGTATGTGTACACCACAGTTTGCATTTCCGCTCATCAGGTGATTGACCCTTCAGCTATCTCTGTCCATTGGCTATCGTTAATAATGCTGCTGTAAACACAGTGTGAAAATGTCTATTCGTGTTCCTGCTTTCAGTTCTTCTTAGTATATTCCTAGTAACAGGATTGTCTAATCATATGGTTACCCTATATTTAGCCATGTGTTGATCTGCTACATTATCTTCCATAGGGAACCATTCTGCTTCCCTACCAACATTCAATAGGTATACTTCTCTGTCTTCATTTTTCCCAGCACCTGAATCTTTCTGTTTATTGACTTATTTTTTTGCATCTGCAGATTTTTTTGAGATGTATTCACATAGTATATATGTATTCTATCCAATATCTACATTCAGTATCTTACAGTATCCTCCCTTAGTTGTACAGTCATCATTACTCTCAATTTTAGACAATTTTCATTGCTCCAAGGAGAAAAATAAAACTCACCCATACCAAAGAGAAAAACCCAAATCACCCATATCTCTTATCCCCTTCCCCAATTATTTACCCCTAGTATTGGTGTGGTACCGGTAAGGTACTCCTGTTAAATATAGTCCATAGCATGCAGTAGGTAGTTTTCCACTTGTACCACTCTATTATTATCTCCTTGTACAAGTGTCATACATTTGGTGTAGTTCATGCAAGAACTTATTTATATTTGTAGTGCTAATTGGTGAGATACATGACTTTGATCAACTTGTTTTAATCATACTCACTTTCAGTAACAGCGCTATTACTTATAATCCCAGCAATGAACTACCATTACCTCTATCCATTTCCATACGTTTGAGTTCTAACATATTAGCAAGTCTGTACATATTAGGTAACCACTTCCCCTTCTCTAGCTAGTGTCTGTTTTTAGATACCCTATATTCTTCATTTTATAATTTTGAGTTTACACTTTCTGGGGGTTCATTCTAGTGAAATTATGCAATATCTATCCTTTTGTTTCTGGCTCAGAATTATGTCCTCAAGGTCTATCCATGTCTTCGCATGTTTCAGGACCTCATTCCTTCTTATTGCTGCATAATATTCCATCATATACAAAACGTATATATCACATTTTGTTTATCCACTCGTCTGTTGATGGACACTTGGTTTGTTTCTGTCTTTTGGCAATTGTGAATAATGCCGCTATGAACATTGTTGTGCAAATGTCTGTTTATGTCACTGCTTTGAGATCTTATAGGTATATGCTGAGTAGTGGAATTGCTGAGTTGTAGGGCAACTTGATATTTAGTTTTCTGAGGAACTGCCGATAATTGTATAGTGGCTGTACAATTTTATATTCCCACCAGCAGTGAGTACACTTTCTAATTTCTCCACATCTTCTCCAAAATTTGTAGTTTCCTACTTGTTTAATAGTGGCCATTCTTATACATGTGAGATGATATCTTATTGTGGCTTTGATTTGCATTTCCCTAATAGTCAATGAAGATGAACATCTTTTTGTGTGCTTTTTAGCCATTTGTATTTCCTGTTTTGCTTGTTTTATAATTGGGTTGTTTCTTTTGTTGTTGAGTTGTAGGATTTCTTTATATATACTGGATATTAAACACTTATCAGATATATGGTTTCCAAATATTTTCTTCTGTTGAGTTGGCTAACTTCACTTTTTTGACAAAGGCCTCTGAAGCACAGAAGCATTTGATTTTGAGGAGTTCCCATTTATCTATTTTTTCTTTCATTGCTTGTGCTTTGGATATAAGGTCTAAGAAGCTACCTCCTATTACTAGTCTTGAAGATGTTTCCATAAATTTTCTTCTGGGAGTTTTTGGTACTGGATCTTATAATTTAGCTCTTTGATCCACTCTGAGTTAACTTTTGTATTACAAAATATTGGATGTAAGATAGGGGTCCTCTTTCATTCCTTTGGATATGGATATCCAGTTCTCCCAGCCCCATTTGTTGAAGAGACTGTTCTGTCCCAGTTCAGTGGATTTGGAGGCATTGTCAAAAATCAATTGATTATAGATCTGGGGTTCTATTTCTGAACTCTCAGTTTGATTCCATTGATCAGTTTGTCTGTCTTTGTGCCAGTATCATGCTGTTTTGACCATAATAAGCTTTACAGTCAGGAAATATAAGTAGTCCCACCTTGTTCTTCATTTTTAGGATGTTTTTGCTAATTCGAGGCCCTCTTCCTTTCTAAATAAATTTGATAACTAGCTTTTCCATATCTGCAAAGTAGGTTTTGGAATTTTAACTGGTATTGCATTGAATCTGTAGATCAGTTTGGGTAGAATTGACATCTTAATGACATTTGGCCTTCCTGTCCATGAACACAGAATGTCTTTCCACCTATTTTGGTCTTCCTTGATTTCTTTTAGCAAAGTTTTGTAGTTTTCTGTGTGTGTGTCCTTTATATCCTCGGTTAAGTTTATCTCTAGGTACTTGATTCTAGTAGTTGCTATTGTGAATTGAGTTTTTCCCCTAATTGCCTCCTCAGTGAGGTTATTGAAAGTGTATAAAAACATTACTAATTTTTGTGTATTAGTCTCATTCTATGCTGAATTTGTTTATTAGTTCAAGTAGCTTTGTTGTAGATTTCTTGGAATTTTCCAACTATAGGATCATGTCATTTGCAAATAATGAGATTTTTACTTCTTTTCTGATTTAGGTGCCTTTTTTCCTTTTTCTTGCCTCATTTACTCTAGCTAGAACTTCTAGCACAACGTTGAGTAATAGTGTCTTGTTCCTGATTTTACAGAGAAGGCTTTTCAGTACTCACCATTGAGTATGATGCTGGCTGTGGCTTTTTCATATTTGCCCTTTACCGTCTTGAGGAATTTTCCCTTTATCTCTGTATTTTGAAGTGTTTCTATCAGAAACGGATGCTGAATTTTGTTAAATGTTTTTTCAGCATCAGTTGAGATGATGATGTGATTTTTCCCTTTTGTTTTGATCATGTGTTATACTGCATTGATTTTCTTGTGTTGAAACACCCTTGCATCCCTGCAATGAACACCACTTGTTTGTGGTATATAATTCCTTTAATGTGACTTTGGATTCTATTTGCAAGTATTTTGTTGAGAAAGTTTGCACCTATGTTCATTGGCGAGATTAGCCTGAAGTTTTCTTTCTTGTCATATCTTTATCAGGTTTTGGCATTAGAGTGATGTTGACTTCATAAAACGAGTTAGGTAGTGTTCCTTTGTCTTCAGTTTTTTTAGAAGAGTTTGGCCAGGGATGGTGTTAGTTCTTTTTGGAATGTTTGGTAAAATTCCCTTGTGAAGCCATCTGGCTCTGGGCTTTTCTTTGTAGGGAGGTTTTTGATTGTTGATTGAATCTCTTTACGTGTGACTGGTTTGTTGAGGTTTTCTATTTCTTCTTGAGTCAATTGTTCTTGTGTTTCCAGGAAACAGTCCGTTTCCTTAAAGTTGTGTAGTTTGTTGGCGTACAGTTGTTCATCGTACATGAAGACGTACGATGAATATCGTTTTAAGATTTTTTTTTATTTCTTTGAGGTCCATGGTAGAGACCACACCCCTCTCATATCTGATTTTGTATATTTGCATTTTTGCTTTTTTTGACTTTGTCAGTCTAGCTAAGGGTCAATCTTGTTGATCTTGTCAAAGAACTACCTTTTGTTTTTATTGATTCTATTTTTTTTTTTTCTTCTCCAGGTCCTTTATTTCTGCTTTAATCTTTGTTTCTTTTCTTCTTCATTAGGGTGAGTTTACTCTTCTTTCTTTAGCTTCTTCGGTTCAGTTAGGTCTTTGGTTCTTCCTTTCTAATGCAGGCATTTAGAGCTCTATACATTTCCCTCTCAGTACTGCCTTTGCTGCATTCCATAAGTTTTGGTATGTTGTATTCTTGTTTTCATTCATCTTCAGATATTTACCAATTTCTCTTGCAATTTCTTCTTTGACCCACTGATTGTTTAAGAGAGTGTTATTTAACTCCATTCATTTGTGAAAGTTCTTGTTCTTTTGTGGTTATTGATTTCCAGCTTCATTCTATTATGGTCAGATAAATTGCTTTGGATAATTTTAATGTTTTTGGATTTATTGAGACCTGTTTTTTGCCCTAGCATATGACCTCTCCTCCAGAATGTTCCATGAGCACTGGAGAAGAATGTGTATCCTAGTGTTTTGGAGTGTAACGACGCATATTTGTCTGTTAGGTCTAATACGTCACATTGTTTAAGTTCTCTGTTTCCTTGTTAATCCTCTGTCTGGTTGTTTTATCTATAGAAGAGAGTATTTTATTTTTGTAGAAACGTCTGTTGCTCCCTTCAGTTTTGCCAGTGTTTGCCTCATGTACTCTGCAGCTCCTTGATTATTGGGTGTTTTAATGTTTATGATTGTTATATTTTCTTTGTGAAGTATCCCTTTTATTAATACATAATGTATTTACTTGTTTCTTATGATAACTTTGCATTTAAAGTCTCTTTTGTCTGATTTTACTATAGCTACCCCTGTTTTCTTTTGATTACAGTTTGTGTGGAATATTTTTTCCATCCTTCCATTTTCAATCCATTTTTATGCAGAGGTCTAAGATGATTCTTTTGTAAACAGCATATTGATGGATCATAAATATGTGTGTGTATATATATATATATATTTTTTTTTTTTTTTGAAGAGAGAGGGGTACTTGGGCTGGGAATCGAACCTGGGTCTCCTGCATGGAAGATGCACATTCTACCACTGAACTGCCATGGATCATATTTTTAAGATCCATTCTCCCAGTCTGTATCTTTTAATAGGGTAGTTCAGTCCATTAACATTCAAAGTTATTACTGTAAGGGCAATTCTTTTTTAAAAAGTTTTTTTATTGTGAAATGTATATATATGCTGAAAAGCAATACATTTCAAATTACATTGTAATACGTGGTTATAGAACAGATTTCAGAATTTTATATGGGTTACAATTCCACAATTTCAGATGTTTCCTTCAAGCTGTTTCGAGACACTGGAGACCGAAAGAAATATCTGTATGATGATTCAGCAGTCATACTCAGTTGTTAAATCCTATCTTCTCTAAGTCCTCTTTCTCCTTTGATTCTTTTCCCAATCTAGGAGCATAACCCTTTCTTACTTTTTCATGTTGGAAAGAGATGTTGATAATATGGGATATGGGGATGGAACTAGTTGATGTTCTTAGAGAGCCTGGGCCCTCTGGATTTCAGGGCTTATCTGGCCTAGGAGCCATCTGGAGGTTGTAGCTTTCAGGCTAGTAATCTTAGTGTGTGAAATTTTTGTAGATCTCAGACGGAGCCCTAGGTTCTTCAGGGTTCACACAAATGGTTTTGGTTGGCGTTTGGCAAACCGTGGTAATTAGCAATGTTTAGCTGATGCTCACGGAAGAGTAGCCTCCAAAATATCCCCTCAACTCTATTTGAAATCTCTTAGCCACTGATACCTTATTTTGTAACATTTCTTTTCCCTCTTTGGTCAGAAAGGCATTGTTAATCCTATGGTGCCAGGGCCAGGTTCATCTCTGGGAGTCATGCCCCACATTGCCAGGGAGACTTTCACCCCTAGATGTCATGTCACATGTAGAAGGGAGGGTATTGATTTTACTTACAGAGCTGGGCTTAGAGAGAGAGAGAGTCCACATCTGTTCAACAAAGAGGTTATCTGGAAATAATTCTTAGGCATCACTATAGGTAACCTTAGCTTCTCCATTTCAGAAATAAACTTCTTAAGAGCAAGCCTCGAGATCAAGGGCTTGTCCTATTGACTTGGAAGTCCCTAATGTTAATGACAGTATCAGGGGTTTCCCTTGTCATAACATTTAATAGTTCCATACTTTTTCTCTAGTCCCTCAAGGGAGTTTGCCAATTTTTAAAAATTATCTGGCTAACATATCCTGGGATGTATCTGGGTATTACATTAAACTATACAGAATCACAGACCTGCATTCCTATTCTAGACTCCATGTGTTTGCGTTGTTTAAATGAGCTATCTAGACAGGTTGGGTTTGATTGTGTGCTACAGAAAATTTAGGTTTTGGACAAAATAAACCTTTGTTCCTTTGGTCTCATATAGTAGGTGAAGTTCTAAAATACAGACAATGTCATCCTTATCCCTTGTTCTAGTTTGCTAGCTGCCAGAATGGGATATACCAGAAACAGAAGGGCATTTAAAAGGGGGAATTTACTAAGTTGCAAGTTATAGTTCGGAGGCTGTGAAAATGTCCAAATTAAAGCAAGTCTATAAAGATGTCCAAATTAAGTCACCAACAAGAGGTTACTTTCACTCAAGAAAGGCTGATGAAGTTCAGGGTTTCTCTCTCAACTGGAAAGGCACATGGTGAACATGGTGGCATCTGCTAACTTGCTCTCCAGGCTTCTTTCATGAAGCTCCCTTGGGGGCATATTCCTAATTCATCTCCAGAGTTCTCTGGCTGCATGGGCTCTCGTGGTTTTCGTGGCTCTGTGGCTTTGAAGCTTTTTCCAAAATGTTTCCTCTATTAAAGGATCCCAATAAACTAATCAAGACCCACCTTGAATGGAGTCACATCTCCCTATAAACAAAGGTTAACACTCACAATTGGGCGTGTCACCTCTCCATGGAGATAATCTAATTAAGTTTCCAGCCTACAGTACTGAATAGGGGTTAAAAGAACCGGCTGCCTTCACAAGATGGATCAGGATTAAAACATGACTTTTCTATAGCACATAATCCTTTCAAACTGGCACATCCCTGTATTCTGATTTACCTTGTAAAGGCAGTTCTTCAATGAATCATCTTTTCCTTTGGTTTTTATTTGCCAGATCTGTGTTTTCCCCCTCTATCTTTTTATTCTTTAAGTTACCCTTAATAATATTCTTCAATTGTGTACTTTCATCCAGGCCGCTCTCTTCTGTTTTTTTTTTCAGCTGACAGAATTCTCTTTAGTATATCTTGCAGGGCAGGTTTCTTGTTAGCAAATTATCTCAACATTTGTTTGGCTGTGAAAATTTTAAACTCTCTTTCACTTTTTTTTTTTTTTTTACATGGGCAGGCACCGGGAATCGAACCCAGGTCCTCTGGCATGGCAGGCAAGCCACCGTGGCCCACCCAAGATAAAGAATTCTTAGCTGACAATTTTTCTCTTTCAGAATCTTAAATATGTTATGCTCTCCCTTCTTTCTTCCATGATGCCTGCTGAGTAGTCAGTACTTAAACTTGTGTTGCTTTCCTTGTATGTGGTAAATTGCTTTTCTCTTGCTGTTTTCAGAACTTTCTCCTTCTCTTCAGCATTTGACAGTCTGATTAGTATGTGTCTTGGAGTGGGTTTATTTGGATTTATTCTATTTGGCGTTCTTTGGACTTCTTTGATTTGCCTATTTATGTCTTTTGTAAGAGTTTGGAAGTTTTCCCCAATTATCTCCTCAAATAATCTCCCTAGCCCTTTACTCTTCTCTTCTCCTTCTGGGCACCCATGATTCTTATGTTTGTGCACTTCATGTTGTCCATCATTTCCCTGAGATCCAGTTCAAAGTTTTCCTTCTTTTTCATCATTTGTTCTTTTGGGCATTTGCATTCAATTGCCCTGTCCTCTAGTTTGCCTATTCTTTCTTCTGCCTGTTCAAATCTGCTGTTGTGTTGTCTCTAGTGTATTTCTGATTTGATCTACAGTAGCTTTCATTTCCATAAGACCTGCTATTTTCCCAGTTATTCTTTCAGATTCTTCTTTATGCTCTCCTAGTGTCTTCTTGATATCCTTTATATAGTCTTTAGCAACCCATTGAAGTTATTTTGGAGAGTTGTATGTACATCTTTGATTAGTTGACTAAATTCTGTGTCTCCTTCAGCTTTTTACGTTGGTCATTTGGCTTGGCCATATCTTCTTGCATCTTCATGTGCTTTGTAATTTTCTGTTGGTTTCTTGACATTTGATTACCTTGATAAGATTATTTTGAAGGTTGATTTCTCTAATTCACCTATATGCTTGGGTTTGCCTTGAAGGTCAGAAAAGCAGCTTGTCAGAGTGTACGTTCCCTGTCTTCCCAGCAGATGGGGCTCTTGGGCCACCTCTTCCCCACAATCCTGCCTCTCTCCACTGCCATAGCACCCTGGGCTGGACTCCAGCCTGGCAATACTCCAATCAAGAACGCCATTCTCTGTGTGCAGTGGAAGCCACCAACTCCGGGATTAGGAAATAGGCACTGTGGACCTTGAGTGAGACCCTGCCTGTGGGCGCAGTATGTCTGTTGTTTCCCAGGCTCCTGTGTGTAAAGGCCTTGGGCTGCAGGACTGAGAGGCCCCACTTCCCCAGCCAACAGCTGGTCCAGGAGTTATCTACTTTATTGCTGTCCAGCAAGACTTGGATTTATTAAGGCATTGCTTTGACAATGGGGTTGTCCATGTTTCTCAGCCAAAACAGGGCCAGGTTTTCATGTAGGGAGTGTAGACCAGCTCCAGTGGTTCTGGGATAGGGTATGGAGAGGCTCTGAAAAGTCCTTCAATTCCCCTGCATTTTCTGGCATGCCCAGAAGATGGTGCTGTTTGGTGACTTAGTGGTCCTCAGAAGTGGTTTTCCTCCTGGAGCCCTGGCTGTGTCTGACTGGGCAAGGCTCAAACTGTGGGGTTCCTGTGGACTCCTTTAGCCAGTCAAAATTTGGCTAAATGTGGGACTGTGTTCCCCACTTTACTTGTGGTGGAGGAGTCTTCTCACTGCCCCAGACTGCAGCTGTTTCCACCCTTATTCCCCAGAAAGCATCAGGCCACCTGCTGCTACTTCCCTCATGGGTGGGGGTGGGGCTCCACGCTCTAGGGCTGTTAACGCTGTCTCTATCTATGTTTTCTCTGATTCTTTGTCCCTCTCTGACCTGGGCCTTGAAATGTCCTGCCTCATCTCCCAGGTCCCGACACAGTTGTGGTAGGACTTTTCCTCCATGCCATTGAGTGGACAAATGGCATTTGTTGGGGAAGTGTGGTAAATTGTAACATGTATTCCAACAACAGACATGCTCTTAATCTTAATCCTATCCGTGTGGATGCAAACTCATCTTAAAATAGGACCTTTTGAAGATGTTATTATTAGGTAAGGGGTGGCAGATTGAATTGTGTGGGCTTTAATCTGTGCCACTGGAGGCATTATAAAGAGAAGAAATTCGGATGCAGCCAGTCAGTAGACACCAGAATTTGGAAGATGTCAGAAAACATAGAAGCCAGAAGTCAGAAAAAAGCCACAGGAGGAAACCAAGGACATTACCACATGGCAGGAGACAGAGTGCAAATCAGGGAACCCTAAGGATGTGACCAGCCATCACCAGAATGCTGCAGGCTCCATGAGAAACATGGCCTTGCCAATGCCTCATTTGAAATTCTGGCCTCTAAAACCTCAGGCCAATAAATTCTTGTTGTTTAAGACAACTCATTTTTTTTTTAAAGAGGGAGGGAGAATAAAAACAAAAGGGGAAAAGACAGACTTGAACCAAGGTTGCCCCTCTTTACCTTTCATACCAACCAAGCCAACTTATTTTGTGGTATTTGTCGTAGCAGCTCTGGCAAACAAAGACAGGAAGTATGATTTTATTTTATTTTTAGCCTTTGGTGACACTTATATAAAAGGCCATGCCATCCACATTTCTCTCCAGGTATGCTCTGGTCCATGGTATTGAATCACAATAAGCTATTTCCTTAAAGGAACCACTGTTTCCCTTGGACAGAGGAAGGTGAATGTTGACAGGATGGCACGGGAAGAGGATGGATGCAAGTTCCAGGACTAAGAGAAGTGAAGGTCGATAGTATTATCAGCCACCCCTTATTATGTGCCAGGCACTGTATTAGATGCTTCATAATCTCTGACAGTACTGTGAGTCAGGCACAGCTGAGGAAATGAAGGACCACAGGAATCAAAGAATTTGCCAAAGGTGATACAAACAGTGGCAGAGATGGATCTAACCCAGGTCTTCTAGATTTTAATGCCAGCAGACTTTTCTCAGGCAGTATCTACCTTCTTATATTAAGAAACATAAGAGTATTTGAATTTTTGTAGTAAATCTTTGCCTTTAAGAATAAAGTTGTAGTAAAAGTCCCAGGATAAACTGTTGGTCAGTATCACCTGTCATATGATTAATAACTGATCCACTGTTAGACTTGACCTGTTGATTGTCAAAACTTGTTGTTCCATTACATATGAAACTCTAATTTTTAGAATACATCAGTAATCCCAGGAATTCTTAGAAAGAAACATATTACCAAATGAAAATGAAACACCAGCATTATTTATTTGTGGTCATGTTGGGTCAGAGACATGGCTTTCCAAGCAGCAGATCTGGAAAGAGGCCTATTTTCTTAGTGACTTCCATATTTTAAAATGAAGTGATATATTCCCGGAGCAAATCCTGTGGTAGACTATTGTCTACCCACTTTGAGGTACCCCTGCCCCTTTCCAGGGAATTATGCTCAGCAATCTGTGCCTCTACAAGACCATTCCAGATTCACTGAAAAATTTAACCAGCCATTTTTGCCTGCTCAGGTAGCAGATCAGAACTTAACTTTATTATTAAAGATGGAGGTGCCTAGAAGATCATGAAAAGAAATGAGCCTACGGTTGTCACACTTCCCCATTAGGTGCTTTTGTCTGCTTTGTGGTGAACTTCCCTTCAAATATTTTTTTCACTTTGAGGTTGTATGTTATCGGGCTGATTGGACCCGTTATTTGCTAATTAGGGTAGGTGCTCAAGAAGTATGAGAGGAGAGAATAAGCAAAAATTAATTAAAATGAGTGATAGATAGCCTCCCTTCATTCTTTTGTTCCTTGTTCATTCATTTAGTGATTTGTTCTTTGGTTTCCTCACTCATCTGTTTACCCAACATGGATTAGGCCCCTTGTCTGGGCCAGATGGGCCTTCGTTTGAGCTCTGGGGCTCAGAGATATCAGACAAGAACCTGCCCTCTTAGAGCTCTGGGCTAGTGGGGAGACAGACACCCAGATGCCTTTTTCAGTGTGCTTGATCAGTGTGGTGATTCAGGGAGGCATGGAGTGTGCTGAGCCCAGCAGAGTGGGAGGGCAGGGGGGCTGGGACCCTGCTGGTCAAGGGTAAGGAGGAGTACCCTCGGCCCTGGGAGTACAGCACTAGTGCCATAACAGTGAAATCTGCCTATAAAGAGGTCCCCAAACTCTGGCAGATGTAGTCTTCTAATTTCAGGCAATATTTGTCTATAAGAACCCTTCACCCTGTAAACATTTTATTAGTCCATAAAGTTACCTTTAGTCTCTCACACAGTTACTAGTGGTGAGACAACTAAGCAGACACTTCTGCTTCTGTGAAACTTCTTGCTTTTCCGTAGACTTATTCTTTGACCTAATTTATTTTGAATTCTCATTCCACAGATCTGTCTTAATCTGCATGATTGGGATAACTGTGCAAGGGAGGTTTTCCTGGAGTTGGGAGATGGACCAGATAACTTCAGGAGACCCTTGCCTGTTAAGGAATTCTTTGGTGCATTATAATTATATGCCCTTTAAAAAGTTATTCTTCTTGTAAAGAATTTTTGACAGTCAGCGTTTTGGGGGTTGAGCATCACAAGTGTACTGACCCATTTGGAACATGTCTTTGTCCTCCCTTTTCAAGTTAAAATAATGAGTCTCTGAGTATTTTATGTAATGCAATGTTGATTTCAGGACCCTTGCAAAAGATGTGGGGGTGGGGGTGGGGATAAATGCTATCCATAAATCACTCTGCTATTTAGTTTTGCATTCCTTGTTTTTCTAAGGACTATAGAGCTCTGAATGTGAAACTGGATTGTGTGAGGCATTCTGGAATAACAGAAGGGAAGGATTCACCATATTTTTTATTGAAAGCTTGACTGAAAAATGGTGGGACAGACCTGAAGGCTTAAATTTACCTACCTTAGACAGAATCTTTTTTTCTTTTTGGCCTCCTGGTAGTGTTTGTAAACCCAGAACTAGAATTGTCCTAGATCTCTAGGAGGAGACAAACATCTTCATTGTGGTTGGCTTGCTTAGAGGCATTTGACCAGCCATTGACCTCAAAAAGTTATCCTTGTCTTTATCAGGCACGTTTTGAACTTGGATCCACACATTAGTAGAAGAGCTGATGGGAACTGTTCCATCTTTTCTAAGAGAATTAACTTGGCATGGAAAAAAAAGCAGTCACTATCTATAGAAGCCCAGGACACAAGATCTGTTTTGTAAATGGAACTTACCTGAAATGAAGACTATGAGGTATGACATGTAAACAGTTGTATAGAACAGGGTTGCTGTCAGTAGTTTCTCTTAGAAGAGAGGAAAATCTTTTGAGATGAGAGAGGTGGATATAGTAATAACTGCCTCTATTATTTGTCTACTAAGGTTAATTGCTCAACATGTATTTTTGATTCTCACCTGTAAGGAAGGTGGTATTGCCTTTGTTTACTAGGTGAGGAAGCTGAGTCATGGAAAGTGCAGGACTAGGATTGGGACTCCACATTACTTCCTCCTCATTTAGCAGTAACTCACAAACTCAGGCCCATTTAACAATAACTTACAATTCTGACTTTTCATAGCTGGTCAGGAGACAGCATGGTATAGTGTTTTGGTTTGCTAAAGCTACCACAATGCAATATTACCAGAAGTGGGTTGGCTTTTACAAAGGGGACTGATCAGTGTACAAATTTATAGTTCTAAGGCCATGAAAATATCCTAATTAAGGCATCAACAGGATAATACCTTCTCTGAAGAAAGACCGAAGGCGTCTGGGGTTCCTCTGTCACATGGGAAGGCACAGGGCAGATGTCTGCTGTTCCTTCTCTCCTACGTTTCGTTGCTTTCAGTTTCTAATTCCAATAACTTTATTTCTGTGCATCTGTGGGTTTTCTCTTAGCATCTCCAAGTGTTACTCTATAAAGTTTCATCTTCTCATAAAGGACTACAGTAAAGGATTAAGACCCACCTTGAATTGGATGAGTCATACCTTAGTTGAAACAACTTAATCAAAAGGTCCCATCCAGTGTAAGTCTCCCTAGCAATGTGGGGCATGACTTCCGAGGATGAGCCTGGACCCAGTATCATGGGATTGAGGAAAGCCTTTTTGATCAAAAAGGGCAAAAGAAATGAAACAAAGTTTCAGTGCTGGGAGATTTTAGATAGAGTTGAGAGGTCATTTTGGAGGTTATTCTTATACATTATATAGATATCCTTTTTAGTTTTTAGTGGATTAGAATAGCTAGAAGGAAATACCTGGAACTGTTGAACTGTATTCCGGTAGCCTTGATTCTTGAAGATGATTGTAAAACTGTATAGCTTTTATAGTGTGACCATGTGATTGTGAAAACCTGTGGCTGACACTCCCTTTATCCGGTGTATGGACAGATGAGTAAAAAATAAGATCAAAGAATAAATGAATAATGGGGTGAGGGGGTAAAGGGCATGGGAGGTTTTGGGTTCTTTTTCATTTTTATTTTTATTCTTTTTCGTATTTTTTTGGGGGGGGGAGTACATGGTCTGGGAATTGAACCCGGGTCTCCTGCAAGAAAGGCGAGTGTTCTTCCCCTGAACCACCTGTGCATTTTGCACTTTTTTTTGAGTAATGAAAATGTTTAAAAATTGATTGTGCTGATGAATGCACAACTATATGATGATACTGTGAACCATTGATTCACTTTGTACACTTTGGATGAGTATATGGTATGCATATATATCGATAAAATTGCATTTAAAAGAAAAAAAAAAGGTCCCACCCACAATTGTTCTATACCCACAAGAATGGTTTAGGAGAATATGGCATTTCCTTGATACAGAATAGCTTCAAGCCAGGATAGGTAGGATCAAGAGAAGGCTGTTTCCTACCTTGTAGCTGATGTTTCTTTTATCCAGGTATGGTCAGATGAGTAAAAAATATGGATAAAAAGTAAATAAAAATAAGGACAATAAGGGGTGAAATAAATTGGGTAGATTGAAGTACTAGTGGCCAATGAGAGGGGAGGGGTAAAGTGTATGGGATATATGAGTTTTTTCTTTTTATTTCTTTTTCTGGAGTGATGCAAATGTTCTAAAAATGATCATGGTAATGAATACACAACTATGTGATGATATTGTGAGCCATTGATCGTACACCATGTATGGACTGTATTTGTGTGAAGTTTTGTCAATAAAAATATTAAAAAGGAAAAAGAGAGAGAAGGCTGTTTCCTGCCTGTTCAGAAGGCCACCTACAGCAGAGAGTAGCTGGGGGTGGAAGAAGAGGCAACAAGGAGCTTGTACAAATTCAGTCTCAGCTTTCTAGATTTGGGCTGTCTTTGTCCATGCTGATCCAGCCTCTCAGGAGTTCTGGCTTCATTTTAAAATATCAAACTTAGCTCAGCCTGAGTCTTTTAAAATGGTTGCCCTTCCTTTTTTCTTCCGGTCCTCATGCTTCCTTACTGCTTTCCTCTATACCTTCTTTCCCTCCCTCTATTTTCCTTCCTCTCTCAGTTCCCTCCCCTGCTCTTTTCAGTATAGAAATGAATTCTTATTTGTTTTCAGAGAATCTGTTGACATCTGTTTCCCTTAAAAATGGGTGAGAGTTGTTGGGGGAACTTCTATGGGAGCAAGTTTGTGGAGCAAGTTGCCTCTGTCTTTTGTTGACCTCCTGCGAAGTTTATTTTAAATGTGAAGGAAAGAGGAGCAGCCTTTTTTTTTTTTTTAATTACTTACTTCACTTTTTTTGTGGTAAAATGTACATAATATAAAAATAATTTTAACCATTTTAAGTGGACAGTTCGTTGACATTAAGTACATTGATAGCACAGTGTAACTTTCACCAGTGTTCATTTCTGGGCTGTTTTATCAGCCCAAACTAGAACTCATGCTGGTAATCACAACTGTGCCTTCTGTCTCTAAATTTACTTATTTTAAGAATTTCATGTAAGATAAACCATGAAATATTTTCCACTTTGTGTCTGACTTCACTCAACTTAGTATCTTCAAGATTCATCCATGGTATAGCACGTACCAGGACTTCATTTCTTTTTTACAGCTGACTTTCAGAGTTGCAAAACTCTGTCAGCCTCAGGTGTCGCCCAGGTATCCAAAGTTCCAAGCAACTACCAGATTATACACAAAGAGCACAGCATCTCACAATTTAGAAATAACAGTTAAATTAAAAGTCAGGAATAGATGTGACTGCTGTAAGAGCTTACAATCTAAGAACCTTTACAATAAGCCTTATTGAACATTCTATATTCCTTGATTATTGATTGCCCAATCTCTACCCACTTTCTATCCCCTCATGCCCTGTGCTCTCAAATTCAGTTCTCAAAGTTTGCTTATTATAGTTAGTTAATATTAGTAAGACCATATAATATTTGTTCTTTCATTTCTAGCTTACTTCACTCAGCATAATGTCTGAAGGATCATTCATCTAATTGCATGCCATACAACTTCATACACTCAATATTCTATCGCTTATTTACACCACAGTTTGCCCTTTTCTTCCTCAGTCATTGTACTGTTAGGCCACCTCCATCCATTGCAAATTGTGAATAAGGCTGTCTCCTTCACTTGTGTTTTTTTTTTTTTGCGGGGGTGATATATGGTCTGGGAATCAAACCCAGGTCTCCTGCATGGAAGGCAAGCATTCTACCACTGAATCGCTCTCCTTCAGTTTTTTAAAAAAAATTTTTATTAATAAAACCAATCAACATAAAAACATGAACATTCTTAACTTATGAACACTCTGTACTTGGTGTGCAATCAATGGCTCCAGTATCATCCCATAGTTGTATATTCATCACCCTGATCATTTCTCAGAACATTTACATCACTCCAGAAAAAGAAATGAAAAGGAAAAACTCATACATACCATACCTCTTACCCCTACCTCTCATTGACCATTAGTATTTCCCTCTACCCATTTTTTTAAACATTTGTTCCCCTTATTATTTATTTATTTTTAATCCATATTTTTTACTCATCTGTCCATACTGTAAATTAAAGGAGCATCAGAACAAGGTTTTCACAATCACACAGTTACTTTGTGAAAGCAATCTCTTTATAAATTCTGGATACTAGACCTTTGTCTGATATATCGTTTCCAAATAATGTTTCCCATTGTGTAGACTGTCTTTTTACTTTCCTGACGAAATTCTTTGATGTGCAAAAGTATTTAATTTTGAGGAGTTCCCATTTCTTTCTTTCTTTCTTTAGTGCTCTTGCTTTGGGTGTAAATGTCTAGGAAACCCCCTCCTAGTATAAGAGTTATAAGATATTTCCCTACATTTTCTTCTAACGGTTTCATGGTCTTAGATCTAATGTTTAGGTCTTTGATCCATTTTGAGTTCATTTTTGTATAGGGTGTGAGATATGGGTCCTCTTTCATTCTTTTGCATGTGGATATCCAGTTCTCTAGACACCATTTATTGAAGAGACTGTTCTGTCCCAGGTGAGTTGGCTTGACTGCCTTATCAAAGATCAATTGTCCATAGATGAGAGGGTCTATATCTGAACACTCTATTCAATTCCATTGGTCAATATGTCTATCTTTATGCCAGTACCATGTTGTTTTGACCACTGTAGTTTCATAAGATGCCTTAAAGTCAGGTAGCGTGAGACCTCCGACTTCATTTTTTTTTTCCTCAGGATACTTTTAGCTATTCGGGGGCGCCCTGCCCTTCCAGATAAATTTGGTTATTGGTTTTTTTATTTCTGAAAAGTAAGTTGTTGGAATTTTAATTGGTATTGCATTGAATCTGTAAATCAATTTAGATAGAATTGACATCTTAACATTTGGTTTTCCAATCCATGAACACAGTATGCCCTTCCATCTATTTAGGTCTTCTGTGATTTCTTTTAACAATTTCTTATAGTTTTCTTTCTATAGGTCTTTTGTCTCTTTAGCTAAATTTATTGCTAAATATTTTATTCTTTTGGTTGCAATTGTAAATGGAATTCTTTTCTTGATTTCCCCCTCAGATTGTTCATTACTAGTGTATAGAAACACTACAGACTTTTGAATGTTGATCTTGTAACCTGCCACTCTGCTGTACTCATTTATTAGCTCTCATAGTTTTGCTGTGGATTTTTCGGGGTTTTCGACATACAGTATCATATCATCTGCAAACAGTGAGAGTTTTATTTCTTCCTTTCCAATTTTGATGCCTTGTATTTCTTTTTCTTCTCTAATTGCTATGGCTAGAACTTCCAACACAGTGTTGAATAACAGTGGTGATATTGGACATCCTTGTCTTGTTCCTGATCTTAGGGGGAAAGTTTTCAGTTTTTCCCCATTAGGATGATGTTAGCTATGGGTTTTTCATATATTCCCTTTATCATGGTTGAGGAATTTCCCTTCTATTCCTATCCTTTGAAGTGTTTTCAACAGGAAAGGATGTTGAATTTTGTCAAATGCCTTTTCTGCATCAATTGAGATGATCATGTGGCTTTTCTGTATTGATTTGTTGATATGTTGTATTACATTAATTGATTTTCTTATGTTGAACCACTCTTGCATACCTGGGATAAATCCTACTTGGTCATGATGTATAATTCTTTTAATGTGTTGCTGGATTCAATTTGCTAGAATTTTGTTGAGGATTTTTGCATCTATATTCATTAGAGAAATTGGTCTGTAGTTTCCTTTTTTCATAATATCTTTGCCTGGCTTTGGTATGAGGGTGATGTTGGCTTTGTAGAATGAGTTAAGTAGCTTTCCCTCCTCTTCAATTTTTTTGATGAATTTGAGCAGGATTGGTACTAATTCTTTCTTGAGTGTTTGGTAGAATTCACCTGTGAAGCCATCTGGTCCTGGACTTTTCTTTTTGGGGAGCTTCTTAATGACTGATTCAATTTCTTTACTTGTAATTGGTTTGTTGAGGTCGTCTGTTTCTTCTTGAGTCAAAGTTGGTTGTTCATGCCTTTCTAGAAAGTTGTCCATTTCATCTACATTGTCGTGTTTATTAGCATAAAGTTGTTCATAGTATCCTGTCATTACTTCCTTTATTTCTGTGGGGTCAGTGGTTATGTCTCCTCTTCCATTTTTGATCTTATTTATTTGCAACTTCTCACTTCTACTTTTTGTCAATCTTGCTAAGTGTCTATCAATCTTACTGATTTTCTCATAGAACCAGCTTCTGGATTTGTTGATTTTCTCAATTGTTTTCATGTTCTCAATTTCATTTATTTCTGCTCTAATCTTCATTATTTCTTTCCTTTTGCTTGCTTTGGGGTTAGTTTGCTGTTCTTTCTCTACTTTTTCCAAGTGGACTGTTAATTCCTCGATTTTTCCCTTCTTTTTTGATATAGGCATTTAGGGCAATAAATTTCCCTCTTAGCACTGCCTTTGCTGCGTCCCATAAGTTTTGATATGTTGTGTTTTCCTTTGCATTTGCCTCAAGATATTTACTGATTTCTCTTGTAATTTCTTCCTTGACCCATGGTTGTTTAAGAGTGTGTTGTTGAGCCTCCACATATTTCAACACCCCTTTTTGACATGAAAAAGTTAGAGTAGTCATTGCCCAAATATCCCTGAGGATTAAGAAAATGATCAAATGTGATGGAGGAGTTGTAACTGAGAAGTTAATATTTAACAAATAATTTGCCTACTGACTCATTATATAGATATTTCTTTTAAGTTTCTGGCATATCAGAGCAGCCAGAAGGAAATAAATGAAATTGTTCAACTGTAACCCATATTATGCTTTGAAAATTGCTCTATAACTACTTGTTAAACTGTACTTTGAAATTTATCAGTTTTCTGCATATATGTTATATTTCACAATAAGAAATGTTAACAAGAAATAAACAGAATGACCTAATACATTTTACCTATTTAGAGTTTACATACTGTAAAACATAAGTAATCACCCATATTTTCTCGCTTGAGTAGGTTACTTTTAAGTAAAGTACTTTTAGAAATACATTTGTAGAACATTTAGCACATTGCAACAGTGAATTAAATGATACCACCTTTTAATGTTTATATTCGTATTAAATTGAAATCTTTTTGCCCCACAAAAACAAACAAAAATAACAGCGATGTCAGCATCTTTTTGGGGGTGTGTGGGGGGGTGCATGGTTGAGGAATCAAACCTGGGTCTCCCACATGAAGGCAAGCATCCTACCACTGAACCAAAAATTTCAGATAGAATCTTGCATTCTAACTTCCAATGCCAGTGTGTCCCTGCAGTAAAAACATACCAAGTCAAAAGAAAGGTCTTTATTTTCATTCTGTTTAAATCTTGGAAGCACAGGTCAGCAGTTTTGACTCTGTGCAGGTGTGTGAGTATGTGAAAAGGGGGTGTGAGAGAAAAGACTTTAAGAAGGATACCGCAAGATTCTGACCCTTATTTTATAGACCCTACAGTTCAGGATCGCTTACCTGAGCAACCTAAGAATCCTAGCCCCCACAAAAGTTTGTACTCATTTAGATGTGAGAAACAAACAAGAATGGAGAGAGCTGAGGGGAGGAAGAAGGCAGGGTAGGGAGCTCCAGAATCAGTCCCCACACCAAAACAACTGTGGAACTGGCAGGAACTGTTTGAATCACCTACTTAAAAATGCTGGAGTCTAACAAAAGACTATGTAGCCTCCCGGGAGGCTAGAGGAAGGAAGACACTGGTAAATCACGGTAAATACTGTGAATTTCACCCTCCGTGAAGCAGCTACCATCCCTCTTCCCCCAGTCACATGGCAGGCAGCAGTGGGGACTGCAACCCAGACTCCTGGTGCTGCACCGTGGCGACAAGATAGATGGGCTACAAGGACCTAGCCCCCTCAAATCCAGGGATGTGTGGTTTAATCTCTGTAAACAGCTTTTTTTTTTAATTAAAAAAAATTTTGTTAGAGGAGTTGTGGGTTTGCAGAACAATCATGCATAAAATTCACCAACCAACAGTTGTATTAGTGTTGAAAATTTGTTAGAATTGATGATAGCACTGTTTTGGTAATGCTTTTTAACAGCAGTTTTTTTTAACAGCAGTTACATTTGTTACAATTGATGAAAGATCACTAAAATGTACTATTAACTATTTTCCTTATTTTACATAGAGGTGTTTTCTCCCATATTTCCAACTAAATAATATATTTATTATTATTTTCATACATGTCTTTATTTTATTACTCATCTACCCGTACAATGGATGAAGGGGGTATCAGTCAAAAATTTTGGCAATCACCTGGTCACAAAATAAAAACAATATTGATACCCAGTCATTATCAAAGATCAAGGCTACTGGATTACAGTTCAGCAGTTTCAGGCATTTCCTTCTGACTTTCCTAATACTCTTGAAACTAAGAAGAAATATCTATATAATGAGTCAGTTGTAACAATAATTTGTTAAATCTGAACTTCTCAGTTATAACTCCTCCATCACACTTGATCACTCTCTCAGTCTTCAGGGACATCTGGTACCTTAGTCCCAACCAGATCAGCTTCACTCATATCTCTAATTGCAGTCTGATCTTTTCTTTCTTTTTTTTAATATTTTTATTAAGAAATCTTCACATACATACATTCCATACATAGTATACAATCAGTGGCTCAGGATATCATCACTTAGTTGTTTATTCATTACCATGATCATTTTTTACAATATTTGCATCACTCCAGAAAAAGAAAAAGAAAAAAGAAAATACTCATACATAGCATACATCTTACCCCTCCTTCTCATTGACCACTAGTGTTCCCAACCTCCCAATTTATTTTACCCTTTGTCTACAGCCATACCACCATGAGCGTGCCTGATCTCTTTTTCAGCTTTTTTAACAATTGCTTTATGGAGTAATGCTGACTTTCAGAGCTGCAGAACTCTAACTCTGAGTCTTAGGTGTCACCTAGCTATCCTAAGTTCCAGGGAAGTACCAGGACATACACTAAGAGCACAGCATTTCAAAATTTAGAAATAACACTTAAAACTCAGGAATAGATGTGACTGCTGTAAGAGCTTACAGTCTAGGCCCTAATTTTCTTATAAGCGTTTTCTAAATGAGACCATATAATATTTGTCCTTTTCTTTCTGACTTATTTTGCTCAACATAATGTCCTTAAGGTTCATTCTGCTCATTGCAAGTCTCACGATTTCATTTCTTTCTGTAGCCGCACAATATTCCATCATACATATACACCACAGTTCACCCTTTGCTCAGCAGTCATTGTACCCTTGAGCCACCTCGGTCATTGGCAATTGTAAATAATGCCACAGTAAACACCAGTATGCAAATGCCTATTCATGTTTCTGCTTTCAGTTTTCCTCAGTATATTCTTAGTAAGGGGGTTGCCTAATCATATGGCAACTCTATACTTAGCTTCTTATGGAACCACCACACTGTCCTCCAGAAGAGCTGCACTGTTCTACTGGCCTACTAACACTGAAGAATATTCTCCCCAACTCTTCTCTAGCATTTGAATCTTTTTGTTTTTATTATTTTTAATCTGTTGATTTTATTGAGATATATCCATATGCCAAGCATTCTATTCAGAGTATGCAATCAACATCTCATGGTATTTGCACTTAGTTGTGACACAGATTTTTCATTTTTTCCTAAGAATTTACTTTTGGAATTTACTAAATGGAATTCAGTGGATGGACAGGTCAGTAGAATTCTAGATGAGATTCTCATCTAGAGAATAATAATAGTCATTATGCAGCCCTGAATATTTTTGACAGGTTCTAAAGAGAGCTGAGATGTTCATCTCTCTGCCTAATGGACCTGTGGTCTGATTTCAAAACAGAATCTCTGGCTGAAAATGGATAGAGCTCTCCCAGGTAGTGGTGCTGAGCTCATGGTAGCATCTGAATCATCTGAAAAGCTTTGCCTTCCTGTCTGCCCATCTCTCTTTCTCTGTCTTTTGTTAACTGACCAGATTTCTTCCGTTCGCTCTCAGGACATTTTCTGTCTCAGAAGACTGAACTCGCGCTGGTCAGGAAACTGCAGACAGTTGGATTTTGGCTCAAGCAGAGCAGTCCCAGATAGGCTAGGATTGCCTCAAGAGTTTCTCTATCACTGGAGGTGGTCAAATAAAGGCTGATCTTAACCTAAGAGAGATCCAGTAATAGGACAGGTATTTGGACAAGAAGCGTTTTTTTGATCCCTTTAATATCTGTGCTGATTTGAAATGATGTATGTACCCTAGAAAAGCCATGATTTAATCCTAATCCCATTTTATAAAGGCAGCCATTTCTTCTAATCCTTATTCAGTATTGTATGTTTGAAACTGTAATTAGATCATCCCCCTGGAGATGTGATTTAATCAAGAGTGGTTGTTAAGCTGGATTAGGTGGAGGCATGTCTCCACCCATCTGGGTGGGTCTTGATTAGTTTATTGGAATCCTATAAAAGAGGAAACATTTTAAAGAAAGCTGGAGATTCTAAGAGAGTAGAGAATGACATAGCCATGAGAAGCAGAGAGTCTACCAGCCAGCAACCTTTGGAGATGAAGAAGGAAAACACCTCCTGGGGAGCTTCATGAAACAGGAGGCCAGGAGAGGAAGTTAGCAGATGATGCCATGTTTGCCATGTGCCTTTCTAGATGAGATAGAAACCCTGACTGTGTTCACCATGTGCCTTTCCACTTGAGAGAGAAACCCTGAACTTCATTGGCCTTCTTCAAACAAGGTATCTTTCCCTGGATACCTTAGATTGGACATTTCTATAGACTTAATTTAATTGGGACATTTTCTCGGCCTTAGAACTGTAAACTAGAAACTTACTAAATTCCCCTTTTTAAAAGCCATTCCATTTCTGGTATATTGCATTCCAGCAGCTAGCAAACTAGAACAATATCCCAAGAGTCCGTTAATGTAGATTTCACTCTTATAGAAAGCCAAGTTAATTGTCTTCTGTGAGCTTTGTTTTCCTTCTCTCTACCTCTCTTCTTCCCTCCCTTTCATGCAGAGCACACTGACTGTAGTAGGTTGGGTGCTGGTGGTGACTAAGAAGTTTTTCCTGGTTTTCTGGGGCAGAGACCTGCAGGGGCACCCCCTGGATCCATCAAGTGCAGTCGGGAGTTGTACCTCCATCCTGAGGTGTGTTCAAGTGTAGTGTTAGTGCTTAGTGTGTGCTATGAATTCTTTTGAGACCTCCTTGGCAAGGGCCTACACTGAAGAAGAATGTCTTGTTTCTCAGCCTGTCCTGGGGCCAGTTTTTCCCCAGCTGAATGGATTGATGTTTCTCTGACTGAGAACAGATTTAGTAGCTGGCTGATGTTGAGGAGTTGGGTTATAGAAAAATGTCCACCTCTAAACATTAGAATTGCAGCTCATGTAGGAAGATGGCTACATTATGTGAGGGAATTCAGGGATCGCTGTGGAACAGCTTCTGAGTGAGTGGGATGGTGGGCAAAAGCACTTATACTATTTAAATATATTTTTTCTCACTGAGTAATTACTATTGAATTCCTGTAAGTTAAGTACATACATAATGTGACTTCTCAAAGTCTAACAGAAGCACAGATGAGAGAAAATAACCAATTCTGAATGATGAGGTAGGAAAAAGTTCTCAAATAAATGACATTTGAGTACATTCTTGAAAGATTAGATAAGTTAGGAGTGGAATTTGGTCAGATCCGAGAAAAAGAAGACATTCTAGGTTGGCCTATCTCAGAACATATCTTGTAGAATTCCATGGGGTTCTAGTATATCTAATGGGAAAAGAGGAAGAACAATTAGTATTAGAAATGCTGGGATAAAGAATGTTAGATGGAGTTTCCCTTCTTTCTTGCAGGACTTCTCAGAACCTTTAATCGTTAATACACCATGTATTATTATCATCTTAAAGATGGGATAGAGAATTTGCAATTTCTCAAGCTTATCTAACTACAGAACCTTTTTTCTTTCTTTCTTTCTTTTTTTGGCAGAGCTTGTTATGAAATGAATATTCCTCAGACAGATTCTTGGAGACCTAATTTAGCCAAGGGTAGACAGCACATACATGGACATGAAGGTCCGAAAAACCATGGGTAATTCAGGAAATTGTAGCTTTATGTATCTCAATAGAGGGAGTGAGTTGAGGGGAAAGGCCATGATGAGATTTTGGTGGCTTGGGGATAAGGACCAGCTTCTGAGAAAATGCTTTGGGTGCTGGGTCAGGCTAGGTGGTCAGTCTTTCCCAAACTACAATTAGTGGAGAACCACCTTTGCAATTTCTGTAATGGGCTGACTGATTTAATATTTTTCTTTGAATCAATTCAATTTTTACATTTTAATCTTATGGAAATTTTGTATTACTAAGGTATCCCTTCCCCTAAATAAAAGGGTAATATGCATACACACCCTGAAAATAAACAGTTGCCATGTTCTGGCCTACTGCAGGCTGCGAAATTAAGCTATGCTTTGCTTTTGTTAAAGGGAGATTTAGGGTACGTTACAGAGGTATTAAGCAGACCACTCCCTCACCTCGCAATTGCTACTTGCTCATTGATCAGTCAGAGAGATTGAAAGAGACCAAAAGTAAATAATTTTCTTACCATATAATGCCAGACCAGTGTGCAACCGAAAACATTTCTCAGTTTGGGATGCCCTGCTCTAAGAATTGGGAAACCAGTGAAGGTTTTAAAACATGAGTGCCTGCCTGCCTTTGCTGTACAAAGTTAATTTGTGGCATTCTATAGCCAGTAGTCTGGAAGGGTAGATCTGGAGGCAGGAAAGGTGTTGTTTAAGGGAAAAAAGGAATACCGGGATAGAGATGCAGAGGTCTGACCTTTGGGGCGGTGGCTGTAGCATGGGAGGAGGGACTGTTTTATTATTTAGCAGAAAGAATGGACAGGATTTGGGGACAAACAATGAAGAAAGGAAGAACCCAGGGATGACTTGGCTTGGGTAGACCAATGGTGTCTCAAACTAAGGCTGAGAATTAATGGAAAAGAAGCAGATTTGTGGGAACATGGAATTATGTTGACTTTGAGGAGTCTGGAGGAAGTTTATATGGAGATATTGGTAACCATCAAAAGCAGTGGGTTCTCTGCCCAGTGCCCTCAAATGACCAATTCCTGAGATACCAGGATTTCAAAGAGCTGAAGAGTTTTTGCTAGATGCAGAGCGGGAGAAAAGATGGCCTAAAAATCTCTCTTTCCAACTGCAGTAATTCTCATGGTTTAATAGTATCAAAAGGTGGGCACATTTTAGGATAATGAGTACAATGGCTCTAGATGATATAATTAGAGGTGATCTAATGATTGAGCATGCTCAGATTGATTGATGCTTAGTCACAGAACATATATAAGAAAATGGCAGCCATGATATGATGATGGGCATGATTTTTAATATTATAATGAGGTTAGGTCACTTATAGGTTAAAGTTTAAGCTACTGTGCACATCATGTGGGCCTGTTTTGGTTAGATTCAGCTTCCGTTATCAAGAAAGCTTGTGATTGGGGTGAATTAGTTCAGGGCTGACCCAAGCCTCTTCATTAATAAACATTAAGGGCTATCTTTAGTGATCATAAGACTCTAAAGTTGAAAAACTGGATAAAATGGGTGCAATTGAGGGTCAGTCACAAGGTTTTACAATCACAAAGGCACAAGATAAAGGTTATACAATCATTATCAGAGATCAAGGAGGCTGGATTATAAATGTTCAGAGATTTCAGGTATTTCCTTCTGTCTATTCTAATATATCAGAAAGTAAAATGGAATATCTGTATAATGAATCAGTAATCATAAACAATCTCTAAATCCTTACTTCTCCATTGCAGTGTCCAGTGAAATACATGTATATCTACGTGTAACTCAAGATCTTAGGATAGAAAGAGCAACCCATTTTAGAGCCAAATGAATCTGTGTTTGACTTTCTGTCACTTATCTCTAGAACTCTGGTTTCCTCTCTAGAGAGTGAAAATTGTAAACCCCAACCTTAAGGTTTGTCAGGAGGGTTATTGGTGGATAGAGCACCTGGTGTGTATGACAGAGAGCTAATGCCCAGAAATCCATGATTAAGCCTTCTAGCTTCATAGTTGCATTTCTGAATTTTTTGGAGAAGGCTAGCTTCAAAGCCAGCAGATTCCTGTAGATTTCCCTGGAATGAAGAAAGCATGAATTTCACCTATATAAAAACACTGCATTCTTGTGTTGGGTGGATATTTTGGTGTAGAAGGAGTGGGGCGGTAACCTTTCTCTTTGTGGAAAGTAGTTGCCACTGTAGGTGTTCAGAGACTTAGGTACAGGGCCAACTTGGCATTGTTAGCATTCTTTCCTGCCCCTTTCTTGATGGGAAGGTCCTGGCACTTTGCCTTACCAACTTCATCAGCTGCTGCATGGAGAGTGTACCTCTTGAGTGTCTCAGAAAGGAATAGTGGGAAAAGCTTGAGCTTTACAGTCTGACAGTCAGGTTTTTATCCCTGCCTGGGCATTGGGGCTTCCTTATGCCTCTGCTTTTTCATTTGCAAAACAGGGTTAATGATACCTAATTAGCAAAGTTTTAGTTTATTAATGCTCCCAGAATGCAATATTCCAGAAATGGTACGGCATTTAAAAAGGGAATTTATTAAGTTACAAATTTACAGTTCTAGGGCCATAAAAAAAAAGTTCAAAATAAGGCATCCAGAGAAAGATACCTTGACTCAAGGAATGCCCATGTCAATGGGAAGGCATGTGGCTGGTGTCTGCTGGTCCTGGTTCTGTTGCCTGCAGCTTCTGATGCCCGTGATTTCCTCTCTAAGCATCTGTGGGCCTGCACTTAACTCCTCTGGGACATAACTCTGGGTTCACTGCATTTATCACCATCTGAGCTTATCTTTATAATTAATTATATATTATTACTTATCTTTCCCCTCACTAGAATATAAGCTTCAAAAGCCTAGAATCATAAAAGGAAAAGAAAAAAGACCAGGAAGCACATGGATATAGTAAAATTTGGCGGCCCAAGAATGACTAATGGTGGAGAGCCACTGAACATCAGGCCCTTCCTCCAACTTCTTCTTTTGGAGTCCTTGCTGAGTTTTCATTTCTGGGACATATCTTTAATATTTTATTATCATTTGATAAGGAAAATTTTTTACTTAAGCAAAATCATTCAGTGACCCATCAGTAATATAATGTAAGTTGGCTAGAAAATCTATGAGATAAAAAAATTCAGTTTCCCTAGTTACATAAAATGAGACAGCTGAATTTAAAATGTTGCCTCAATCAGTCAGTGTATTTGAGGCACCAGTTAAGATACTTACACAATAGAAAATGACCTAATGTAGACTTAGAGGCCATCAGTTAATACCAGAATATTAATGATGTAGGATTATAGAATTACCTGGGATCTTTTTATTTCCAGGAGGAAAGCTGGAAATTATGTTGCTCTGTGGCACCTGAAACTATAAGTAAGGGGCTTTTGAGGAAGGGGGTGGGGAGCAGTTAATGTCCATGGTCTGCATTACTCTCCATGTACAGATGTGAGGGGATGCTTTGCTGCTTGGGGAGGAAGAGGTAACAGCAAAATCATGTAATATAGGAGATCTTGGTTGGCAATTGGTGTGGGAGAGTTTAGGGGGCTGTGGTGAAGAATTGAATTAGAAGATGCGGTTTTTCATTCTCATGGTCATATAATGTTGGTGAGTGTATACGCCAACATCCAGTCCTGAAATGTGTCTTGCTCCCTCCCCTCCTTGCTACCAGGTGAATGGAGCCTAGACCACACATTTGGATTCCCAGTTATATCATGGCTTTTTTTTTTTTTTTTAATGCTGTATGGCAGGAGTCACATTTCATTCTTTTTCATGTGGATATCCCCTTATTGTAGCACCATTTGCTGGATTTTTTGTTTGTTTGTTTGGTTTTTCATTGTTTACTTTTTTGTTTGTTTGGGAAGTGCTTTTTTGTTTGTTTTGCTGGGAATTGAACCCGGGTCTCCCACATGACAGGTGAGAATTCTACCACTGAACTACCCTTGCACCCCTTATATCATGGCTTTTAACATCCCTAATTGATTTGCAGACTTATGTCTTGTTTTGAGGAAATTGGAAGCACCTTGATTTCAGGGGATGAGGCACAAGGTTTTTGTGTGTGTTTCTGCTTGCATTTAGGATGAGATTGAACATACAGAGGCAACATTGGCCTTCTCTGGTAGAAGGAATGTCGGTTTTGGATCTGGTTTGGATCCTAGCTCCACTACCTGATACCTGTGTAATCTTGGGTAAAGTGATAATAATTTTGATAGTAGTGGCAGAAGTTACTTCTTCAATGGGCCTCTTCTGAAATAAGATTAAGCATGATGCTTGTTGTGCAGTGTTAGTGAATCAAATAAGATGATGTATTGTAGAGTAGTCAGTTTTGTGGTACATAAAATGCTGTAAAGCTATTAAAATAATGATACATCATTGAATTGGATTGTTAAAGCATGGGTTACTACATCCTAGTCCTGGTAGTCTGTAATCTGTATAAGGGACAAAAATCCAGCCTAAATCAATTCTCAACACCGGAAGGTTCTTGGGAACTAGTTTCAAGCACGACTGGATCCAGGACCTCAGTAATGTCACCAGGACACTGTTGCTGTCTCCCAAGTGTTCTTCCCTTATATTGGCTTAATTCTCAGGCCAGCTACCTATCAGCTCGGCCATTCTACTTTCTTTCTGTTAAGTGAGCTGCCATAGCAGAAAGAGAGCTCTTTCCCAGGAGTTCTAATAGAAGACGTGGGAGAGACTGGCCAGTGGAGCTGGGTCCCAGGCTTAGCTCTGGAGTTGGAACTGGAGTCACTCCCACTTAAACATTAGGGACCGAGATGGGGAGAGAGGTAATCCCAAAGGAAAAGAGAGGCTCTGTGATCAAAATTAGAGAGGCTGTGTCCCCACAACCACAGTAGATGTATAGTTCCTGCATGGGTTTACAGACCTCTCTAAGTGTGAGACTAGTGAGCAGTGTTCTCAGGAAGCCATATGTAATACAGCCCAGCAGATCTACCAGGCGTTTTTTACAAAAACTAAGCATTTTGCTATTTTTCTTGACTGGGAAATTGTTGATAAAAAATGTCATGTGTAGTTGAAACATTGCAAAAGTTACACAACAAAAATAAACCAGTCGGAGACTCTGGCCAATTGTGGAAATGGAGGAACATCAAAGCTTGGCCAATGCTCAAGCGCAGCTTCTGTGGGGGTGGCTACATGTCCACCAACAGGTACAGAGACCTGGAGTTTTAGTTTAGGCTGGTTTGTTTGCAGGAAGCAGAAACTAGCATAAGATGGTTTGAGTAAAGGGCTTTATTGTGGAAAGGCAGGGCTGTGATTGGGCTGGGCATGCTAAGCCAAAATTAGAGGAATGACTGACTGTACCAGGCAGCCACCTGCCCACCCATCTGCCCCTCTGCCCCTGACTGGCCTACTGAGATGTGCGCATGGCCTCTGATACTTTTCATCCATGGACCTTCCTCATACCCATCATCTCAACTCCCAATTTAGGGCCCATAGGAATGTTGTGAGCCAGACCTCAAGACTCACAGGCCATTGGCCAGCCTCTGGCAAAGCCACTGGTAGGAAATGGTCCATTGTGGTCTCGCTTGTTAGTACTGATTAGGACAGTGGAGATTGCAGGTAGGAGATAATCCTTTGGCACAGGAGGTAGGCAGGGACCAATCTTTGTCCCTCTGGCTTTAGCAATAATCCTGAAAAACTATATTTTCAAATACCTGACATAGTAATGGATGGACCCTTACTATAAATGCAGCCTATACATTTTTACTTTAATTTTGTAGGGAATAATAACTTTTCTTATTATAAAATATTTTATTGTATTTATTGTGATGTGTATTTTCTTATTATCCTGATTTTGGAGAAGAACACAGAAGAAATAAAAATCACCCATGATCCCACCTTCATAGATGCCAGTAATGGGGACAGCCAACAGTTTTTATAGCTTTTACTATGTTTAAGTGTTACGCAAGGGCCCTCTGCTGAATAGTCACTTTTGTGGGTTCCAATGCAGGGTGATGTAGGGTTGGGATAGAATTGGTGGTCCTGTTTTAGTTTAGGCTACTGTTTTAGTTTATTAATGCTCCCAGAATGCAATATTCCGGAAATGGTACAGCATTTAAAAAGGGAATTTATTAAGTTACAAATTTACAGTTCTAGGGCCATAAACAAAAAAGTTCAAAATAAGGCATCCAGAGAAAGATACCTTGACTCAAGGAATGCCCATGTCAATGGGAAGGCATGTGGCTGGTGTCTGCTGGTCCTGGTTCTATTGCCTGCAGCTTCTGATGCCCATGATTTCCTCTCCAAGCATCTGTGGGCCTGCACTTAACTCCTCTGGGACATAACTCTGGGTTCTGGCTTGCTTAGCATCTCATGAAAAGGCACATGACCATGTCTGCTGGGCTCTGCATTTCCAGACCTCTGTGTCTAGGCTTTTCTCTCTCTCTCTGTCAGCACTCCAAGCATCTTTAAACCTCTGCATCTTTTTCAGCTCTGAAGCAACTGTCTAGCTTCTGCTGGCTCTCTCAGCTCCTGGCATCTCCTGGTGTTTCTACATTTCCAAATGTCTGTGTCTTTGTAGGCTCTGAGCTTTCTCCAAAATGTTTCCTCTATTAAAGGACTCCCATAAACTTATCAAGGCCTGCCTTGAATGGGCAGAGTCACATCTCCATCTAATCAAAAGATTACACCCACAGTTGAGTGGATTATATTTCCATTGAAACACTCTAATCAAAGGATTCCACCCTACAATATTGAATCAGGATTAGAAGAACAAGATTTTTCTGGGGTACATAAAAATTTCACACCAGCACAGCTACCATAGCAGAGGCCAGGAAGTGGTCTTGCCTCCCTCCTCTTTCCAGCAGACGGTGTTTCAGGATCACTCTGTGAGAGCCTTTAACATTTATACTTATGCCTTGGCCTGGGAGTTAGACAATGACCCAGCAATTTTCTCTCTCCAAGTCCCTAGGCCTAGAACCTTTGGGCCTGTCCACCTGTTCCCAAGACCTGCCAGGGTGTGTCTGAATGAAATGAATAAACAGGATTCTGAGATCAAGTGACACAGCTCAGTCCCCCTCCCCCACATGCCCCTACGTGTAACTTGTGGCCTCAGCCTCCTGAGGTAGGGTCCTCTTGATCATCCTTGCTGTAATTACTGTCCTAGAAAGAGTCCTAAGGGGAAACCTCAGGATCTTAGTGATGAGAATGAGTCAAAGATCATTGTCTGAACAAAGAGAGGTCTGGGCTGTGCCTTCATCTCCTGGGAGGTGATTTTTAAGACTCCTGGCATGTCATGCCTGATGGGAGTGTCTTTATTTGCCTGGGGGGCTTTGGCTGGCAAACATTCTAATGACGTGATTTATGGTAGGGGCCTTGGGCCGCCAATGTCAGTCTTGGCTTTAGGAAGCTGATGATTAGCCCATTCTCCAGGGGGGCTGGGTACCAACAGTCAGCCATGTGGGCAGTATGTGACTGAACCCCAGAAAAGCTCTGGACACCAAAGGCTTGGGTGAGCTTGTCTGACTAGCAGTAATCTGTGTGTATAGTCATCACACAGTGAGTTCTGAGTCTTTCTACTGGGTTACTGAACTTGTGGGACGTTATGGGCCCCCCTGAACTTGTAGCTAGTTGGTCTGAAGTGAGGGTAGTCCTGGGAACCCCCAGACTTGCGGCTGTGTCTGAAGTGAGAGCAGTCTTGTGGGGATTGTTCCCTCTGACTCTACAGTTAGTCAGCCTCTTTACATCGTTCCATTAATTGAGTACCTTCTATATTCCAGACACTGTGCTTGGCACTCTGAAACATTCTTTCCAGTTCATACCATAACTCTCAAATTTTCTTTTATCATCTGGTTTTATAGATGAGGAAACTCAGGTTCAGAGAGATGAGTAGGTTTGCTCCAGGCCACGTAGCAAGTCACTGGAGAGCTGATATTAGAATCCAGATCTAAGTTACTGGGCAAAGACTGAGAGTCAGAGACCCCAGAGGATACATGTTTCTTTTTTTAGTGTTCCAGTTCCCTTTTTAAGGGGCTTTTTGCAAACAGCAGCGAGAGCACAGAAGGATGCTCTCCAGTTGTACTCTTTATGATTCACGTAACTGAAATGCAAGAGGGGGAAAACGGAAAAAAAAGGAAAACCACAACAAACTTCACGCATATACCTTTTGAGTTATTTCTCGCCTGGTCACAGACATAGATCGTAAGAACGACTCTGGAAACAGCTGGTAACAGGACACCATACTTTCAGCCTTTCTTTTTTTGTTGTTGCCAGAAAAATAATCAGTTCTGTATCTTAAGTGCTTGATAAAGTGGCCCAGACACCAGCTGTAACTTAAAACAATTTCTGTTTTAGTTGCTTTTAACAAACAGATGAAACTGACTTCTGGGGCCAGGCACATTGTCCCTAGCTCAGAGTGGACTGCTTGGACTGCTCAGTCGTCTTGATGTGTGTTTAATCCTTTGCCTTGGATGTGTTTGTTCAGTTATTCTTTTGGTATGTTTCCAGAGGCTTGGGTTTGGAGTTTAAAAGGGTGATTCTGGACTGGACATTAATTTGTTTGGTTCTGCACTGTTTCAGTATTTTCTGAATGCATACTGCTAATTTTCGGGGAAAATAAGATTGAGGTGGCCCCAGCCCTCACAGAGCTTATTGTCTAGGACAAAAGCCAGACAATTAAGTAAATAAGAACAAAGCCTCTCCTCTCTCCAAAGGCAACCCTGTAATTGATTGCTTTTGTATTAATCTTTAAAACATGCTTATAATGCTACTTTTTGTCTTTTCAGTTTTAGAAATTATTTGTAGACTTTCTTCTGAGGGAGATAAGAATCCTTCCCTTCACATATCCTCAGTTATTTTGTCCATAGGCATTCCTTCATATCTTCAAAAAAACCCGGGGAGTGCTGTGCTCTGGGAATACTACGCAAGTGAACAAAAGTTGATGCTTACTGTTGGAAGCTCTTAGCCTAGGGGGGAGACAGAACCATGAACACACAGTGAGAAGAGGGTGTGAGGGGAAACATCCTGCAGTTCGGGTCCAAGGAGGGGGCGGAGGCTGAATTCCTTCTGCAGCCAACTGGTGCCATCAGCGAGGACACAGTGATCCTTAAGCTGCATCTTGCAGTGCCTGTTGGTAACTCAGGAGCCTTGCACCTCTATAGGAGCTGGCTTTGCTACCCTCTGAACCCACACTGGAAAGCAGAGCATAATCATCTTCCAGGGCCTGCTGGGTCCCGACCACTGTCCTCTTGTGTTGGGATGTTGGCAACAACTTCCCAACTGTCTCCCTGTTGCCACTCTTCCCTCATTTATCCATGACCCAGCAGCCACCAAAATGGACATTAAAAAACATATGTCAGATCTTATCATCCCATTCCCCCCACTTAAAAACTGCCACTGACTTCCTGCTACGAGTCCAATAAAATCCAAACTCCTTACTGTGGCCTTCAAGGCTACACATGGTCCAGCCTTATCTCCTGCCCCCACTCTCTTCTTGCTTCTTGTGGCCCAGCTACTTTGGCCTTCCTCCACTAGGGCCTTCTCACCTGCTATCCCCTCTATTTGAAACACTTTCCACTTTGTTATTCAGGTCCAAGCTTAAATATTACCTTCTAAGGGGAACCGTCCTTACGACCTTTTTCAGAAAACACCCCTTATAGCCCACCACTCTCTATCCCATAACCCTATTGTATGTCCATGTAGCTTTTTTCTCCAGAAAACCATCGTGCTACTTATTCATTACAGTTTTTTTCCCCAATAGAATGTAAGTGCCACGAGAATAAGGACTTTTTTGTTTTGTTATGTTGCTGTATTCCCCTAGAATAGTGCTTGTCATGTAGTAAGCATTAGAAAAAAGTTATGGCTACATGGGTCTTGAAGTGCAAACCTCTTGCTAGAAATGAGATTTATCTGTTAGACTTAAAAAAAAAAGTCTCTCGTTACACCTGCTGCTGCGCCTTGGGCCCTGGGAAGGCAGTGTCAAGACTGAGTAGTACTCAGGAGTGGAAAGAGTAATAGTAATAATGACAGCAAAGTCTCACACAGCACTTACCTATATTAATGTGTGTTTCTCACAGTAACCCTGTGAGGCAGGTACTCTTATGCTCCCTATTTTGCAGATGAGGAAACTGAGGGACAGAGAATGAATAATTTACTGTCATTAGCCCATAAGTAGTGGAGCTGAGATTTGAACCCAGACTTTCTGGTTCCAGAGTTTATGCTGTCAACCAGAGGTGGCCGAATTCCTTTCAGGGAATAACTTTGGAGTTGGATGAACTGGACAAGTTATTCCTCTGGAGGCAGAGCTGAGAATAATGGTATGTCCACTAACTGGGCTCCATGCTATGGTGTTTCTATGGCTGTTGCCATGTGGACAGTGCCAGCAGACACACAGGATGTAAAATGCCTCTCATGTCAGATGACAGGGGCCTGTGCACATAGAGTTACAGGAAGGAGGATGTAATACAACCTGTTCTCAATCAGAGGTCTGACTAGCCAGGTTTTCCAGAACTCCACGAGGGTTGTGGATATTACTAGCCACACAGGTGGAGGGTTCCTCCAGGTGCAAGAGGCTCCCTTTGCCATCCTTTCAGGGATCTTTATGTCATCCTGGCCCTTCCTTCTGACTTACATTCTTAAGTTCTCATTACGTGCCAAAGTAACTTGTGCGAAACAATCCCAGCCTGTTCCCAAGTGTTTCCTATAGACTGGGCAAAGCAGGGATCAACTTCCCAGAAATGTTCCAGAGCAGCCAGCTCCCAGGCATGTATTTTCTCTGCAGTGCTTTATCTCCATGACTGCTTATTCTTGTAATATTTCCATGGGTGGGTGGCAGTACAGACAGGTAGCTCCAGATCCCAAAAGCAGGTGGAACCAGGATTCAAATCTGGGTCTTTCTGACTCCAACAATGTAAAGCGCCACTTAGGGTACAGCTCTGCGTTCACCAAAACAACTTCTAGTGTCTCACAGTAAATGGAGCTTCAATGTCAGTGTTTTCCAGTCTGAGAATGGCATGATGGTGATTTCCCCACCCAGGTGTGCAGTAGTTTCCCTTTGTAATTTACCAGTTTCTTTCAGACTTCTGGTTAATGTGGTGTGCTATGCTACCACTGGACGCCTGTATCTCAAATACACTGAAATGTTGATAAAGTGAAAAACTCTAAGAGAAGGACAAACATGCAGCTAGGTTCAGAAGCAAGAAACATCTTCAAGACCTGGACCTGAAGAGGAAGTCAGATTCATAGCCACAAATAGGAGTGTAAGCTGCTTGGCTCATAGGAGTGACCAGATTGTACATGCAGAGGTGCAGCTCACCAATTAAGGAAAGGGACCAGGAAAATTCTCTCCTAGCAGGTCGAGATGAAATGGCTCACTTTAGGAGATGAGCTTTAAAAAGAAGTTCCACAACTGTGTGCTTCCAGATGCATGCTCACATTCACATTGTTGGTGCTTATGGAAATCCTGAGCCAAGAAATTAGCATGAACACTGGCAGTGCCTGAAGGCTGTGGCCACTGTAGCCCCTAATCCCTCCACCAGGCCACCCCCAGAGTTGCACACATGTGGCTCTCCCTCCTCCCAGAAAACCCTTGCTGAGGATGAGTGTACAGACCAAGATTACAAAGCATACTGGAAAAATGACCACCATGAGTTAGAGAATCTGTAGAGACAAGTGGGAAAATTCATACCCAGTGAACTAGAATGTATTAAAAAAACCCGAAAGGGTCTTTATAATAAGAATGTTTGAAATGCAAATGAGGGAATGGAATCCATAGTGAAATTGGGATGTTATGAAAAGAATAGGTAGATTTGAGAGAGAGCCAAAAAGAAATTTAAATATTAAAATATGGTCCTTGCCATGTAGTTTATTAATGTTTCATGGGAGGTAGTGTAGGTAGTACTATTCTTCAAGTGTTATTTTTTAAGTATTTTTTTTCTCATTATAAAAATAGTCTAGGGCAGGTCATGGTGGCTCAGCAGGCAGAGTTCTTGCCTGCCATGCCAGATTCCTGGGTTCGATTCCTGGTGCCTGCCCATGAAAACAAAACAAAACAAAACAAAAAAAACAGTCTATAGAATAGGGGGAGGGACAAGAGTTAAGAGTAGGTTTAGATTTCCTATTTGGCTAGGGTGTGTTTATTGATTCTCTTTCTCTTGGAAACGATGAAATTATCTAAAATTGAGAATGTTGATGGACTGTGTACTATATCTGATGCCTAATGAATGCAGGTGGCTGAAGGTTGCACTGACAGAGAAGTAGATTGGTGAATGATAGTGTATACTTTGAACGAAGATTGTGCTGCTATAAAAAGGAATGAAGTTGTGAGGCATGCAACAATGAGAATGAACATGTGGAACATCTGATGAGGCAAAATAAGCAGAAATAAAAGAGCAGCAATGGTAAGGTCTCCTTTAGAAAATGCTTATAAGAAAACAGGGGCCTAGATTGTAAGCTTTTTTTTTTTTGCATGGGTAGGCACTGGGAATCGAACCTGGGTCTCCGGCATGGCAGGCAAGAACGCTGCCTGCTGAGCCACTGTAGCCCATCCAGATTGTAAGCTTTTATAGCAGACACATTAAGTCTGGAATGGTGATTATTATTTCTGGATTTCAAGAGGCTGCTCTATATTTGTATATATATAATCTGATATTTAGAGATAAGAACGAAGCCAATCAGGTTGCGGTTAAAGTAATTCAGAACACAAGGATAAGGAAGACAGTGTCTGTATTTTAGAAACATGCATACTCTTTGAGACCAAAGGAAGAAAGGTTTATTTGGTCTGGAACTGAAATGTTCTGTAGTGCATAATCTAACTCAACCTCTCTGTATAGCGCATTTGAACAATTGAAACACAGCCCAGAATAAGAAAGAGGTCCTTTAATCCAATGTAGATTAATGTAATACCTGGATATACCCTAGAGTATATTAAGCAGATAATAAGAAGGTATTGGCAAAGTCCCTTGAGGAATGGGAGAAAGAATATGAAACTATTAAACCTTACTTCCATCAGGGAATCCCCTGATACTGTGTGAAACTATAGGAGAAAATATAGGCCATGCCCTTGATCCTGAGGCTTACTCTTGTGAAGCTTATGTAGGTAGCAGAGCTTAGACTACCTATAGGTATGCCTAAGAGTTACTTCTGGAGGACCTCTTTTGTTGCTCAGATGTGGCATCACTATTCCTAAGTCCAACTCTGCAAGTGAAATGATTGCTGTCCCCCCTACGTGGGACATGATATCCAGGGGTGAAAGTCTCCCTGGCGACGTGGGAGATGACTCCCAGGGATGAATTTGGCCCTGGCACCGTCGGATCAACAATTCCATCCTGACCAAAAGGGGGAAAAGAAGTGTAACTAATAAAGTATCAGTGGCAGAGAGAGTTCAATTAAAGTCAAGAGGCTACTCTGGAGGTTGCTCTTACATAAGCTTCAGGTAGACCTTGCTACCTGTCATAACCTGCCAACCCCCAACCAGGACCATTCCAGCCAATCCTAAAGAACACCTAGGACAATATGTAAGATTCCACAAGGTTTCCAAGCACTAGAGTAACTTTCCAGAAACCTACAACCTCCATGTGGGTCCCTGGACCAGATAAGTCCTGAAACCTAGAGGGCCCAGCCTCTTGGGATCATCAGATAGTTCCACATCCCTACCCCGTGTTAGTGACAGACCCTTCCAACATGAAAAAGTTAGAATGACCATAGCCCAAACACCCCTAAAGTGAGGGATGGGAAGATCAGAGGTGATGGTGGAATTATACAGAAAAGATAGAATTTAATGAATAAATATAAATGCTGAATCATTAAATTGATGTCTCTTTTACTCTTCAGTATCTTAGAGCTGCTGAAATAAAAACCTAAAATTGTAGAATTGTAACCCATTGCAAACTCTGCAATGTTCTACAACTAATTGTGGTGCTGTGCTTTGAAATTTATTGCATTTTTGTATATATGTTATTTTTCACACACACACACAAGACAGAAAAAAAGTGATTGTGATGATAAAAAAATATTTAAGCCCTCTAGCCTCCTATATTCTGGAGCAGCTAGAAGGAAAATTCTGAGAGGATCATAAGGTAGCCCATGACAGACTCTGGGATCTGCCCTGTGACTACTTGTTGAAGAGTGCTTTGGAAACTGTTGCTTTTTTATTTCTTTGCTTTGTATATGTTATACTATACAATAAAAAAGTTTTAAAAAAACCTAAAAAAAATAGTCTATTGGTTTTGAAAATCTGGAAAATAGGAGGAAATATAAGGAAGAAATAAGAATAATCCATGAATCTATTATTCAGCTAACTCATATTGATATTTTTGCTTTTTCTTTTCCTGGCAGGGATCCTACTGCAAATCTGAGACCCTGATTTTTAAAAGTTTTTGAACCATAGACATTGTTTTACATTATTAAATATTCTTTGAAAACATTTAGTGGCTGCATAGTATTCTACCATCTTGTTGTCCTTTGTTGTTGAGTCTGCAATGGGCATGGTATTTCCTACTCTAAAACACTCCCATGAGTATTTATTTGCATTTCAGATCATTCTTTAGAGTAGATACTCATAGGTACAACAGCTTGAACAATTGGTGAGGACTTATAGTTTGTGGGAGGAGGGGTGCAGGGATATGTGAACATATTTTTGGCTTATGATACGTATTACCAATTATTATCTAGAGTTGATGTATAAATTTATAGTTTTATTAGCAGACTGAGACATCGAAAGATCAAGTGACCTGGACCTCTCTAGGCCTCAGTGGCCATGTCTGTAAAATGGAAAATTTAATAACAACAGCATTGAGTTGTTGAATGATAATTTTTGTACAGTGCTAGTTCTTAAATGCCAGTGCGTGTGTGTGTGTTTGTGTGTGTGTAAGCATTGTGGGAGAATAAAAAATATATATACAGCTAACAAAAAAAAGAAATTATTTGAAATGCCATCACCCAAAGACAAAAAGATAGGATTGTATTTTAAAATTTGAAAAACCTTGTTCTTTTAATAGGTTAAGTTTATCTCTTTTATGTTTATTATCATACAGTTGGTCTTTTTTCATCATGTAGTTTTTAAAATGTTTTTATTATAAACAATTAACAGACATACAAATATTCTTGACATGGTTACAATCAATGGCTCACAATATCATCACATAGTTGTGTATTCATCACCATGATCATTTTTTTGAACATTTGCATCTCTCCAGTAAAAGAAAGAAAAAAGAAAAAACTCATACATGCCATACCCCTTACCACTCCCTTTCATTGACCACTAGTATTTCAGTCTACTCAATTTATTTTAACCTTTATTCCCTCTATTATTTGTTTATCTTTTTATCCATATGTTTTACTCATCTGTCCATACCATAGATAAAAGGAGCATCAGAATAAGGTTTTCACAATCACACAGTCTCGTTGTGAAAGCTATATCATTCTACAAACATCTTCAAGAAATATGGCTACTGGAATCATGTTCTATTTTTAACAAAACTTTTTCTGTGCTTCCTTGCTGTATGCTTTATTTCTCTTATTTTCTGTGTGGTCTCTTTCTTTAATTGGGGTAGATTTACCGCTTATTTTACTTTAGAGCTAATAATGGTTCCACCCGTGGTTACTTTCCGGCCTTTAGTAAACATATGTAATCTTGGCTTTCTCTGCTGCTGGCTTCAGAAGTGAGTGCTACACTGACAGTCTGCCTTTCCTCTGGCAATTTGTTGTTCTGCTGTAGGATTTTTTCCTCAGTCCATATAATGAAATCATTTTTGTATTATGTAATCTCTTCTTTCAAAAATAGTAGTAAATGCGATCAGTATGTAATGGGCACATAATTTTAACAACAACAAAAAACAAGCATTGCAATTCTTTAAGACTGAATTCCTAGTTTAAATGCCTTTAGGGGCTACCTTTAACCCTTTCATGCGTGCCTTCCTTATTCCTAATTTCTTGGTTTGAGCTGTCTCGTTGCTAGAATCTGTCTTCAAGGAGGTTAGCATTTCTTTAATGACAAATTTCGAGCATACCCAAAATACCATCCATTACCAAAACCCTCATATATCCGTCATGCAGATTTAACAGTTATTAATATTTTGCCATACTTGTTTCATCTATCCTGCCCCTTTCCCTTTAAATATTTTTTTGTCATGGTAGCATAATTAGGCACACCTCATCTTATTGTGCTTTGCATTATTGCACTTTGCAGATATTGCATTTTTTGCAAATTGAAGGTTTGTGGCAACCTTTTGTTGAGCAAATCTATCAGCACCATTTTTCCAGTAGCCCATGCTCACTTTTTTCTCTGTCACATTTTAGCTAAGGTATGTACATTATTTTTTAGACATAATGCTATTATACACTTAATAGACTACAGTAGAGTATGAACATAGCTTTCATATGCACTGGGAAACCAAAAAATTCATGTGACCTGCTTTATTGCAATATTTACTTTATTGCAGTGGTGTGGAAAAGAACCTACAATTCTCCAAGGTATATGCCAGGGTGTGTATATGTATATCACAGAGCAATATCATTTTCTAAAAACTTTTTTTTATTGTATAACATGACATATACAAAGCTAAGAAAAAAAAAGCAATAGTTTTCAAAGCAGTCTTTAACAAGTAGTTACAGGACAGATCTCAGAGTTTGTCATGGGCTACCATACCATTAGCACATCCATTTTAACCATTATTAAGTGTACAATTTGGTGACATTAATTACATTCACATTGTTGTGCTACCATCACTGTCATCCATTACCAAAACTTTTTCATTACCCTAAACAGAAACTCTGTACCCATTAAGCAGTAACTTCCCACTCCCATCTGCCCTCGGCCTCTGGTAACCACTAGTCTACATTTTGTCACTATGAATTTGTTTATTCTAGATATTTCGTAGAAGTGGAATCATACAATATTTGTTCTTTTGTGTCTGGTTTCTTTCAGTTAACATAATGTTTTCAAGGTTCATCCATGTTGCAGCATGTGTTAGAACTTGATCCCTTTTAACTGCTAAATAATATTCCATTATGTGTATAGTCCATGTTTTGTTTATCCATTCATCTGTTGATGGACATGTGGGTTACTTCAACCTTTTGGCTATTGTGAATAATGCTGTTATGAACATTGATATACAAATATCTATTTAAGTCTCTGCTTTCAGTTCTTTTGGTTATATACCTAGGAGTGAATTTTCTGGGTCCTCTCCTTTGTTTTGCTGAAGTATTTTAAAACTTTAAAAAGTTCCCAAGACCTCAAGTAATTTTATCCCTGAAACAATGTATACATTTTCTTGTATAACTCAATGACATTATCACAACTGAAAATATTAATTCCTCGATATCATCTAATGTACTATTCAGATTCAGAATTTTCCTGATGTTCTCAAAAAAGTCCTACAAGTGTGATTTTTTTTTTCCAGAAAGAATATAAGGACATAGTCATCCCCAGGTCCTTGCTTTGGTAAGGAGACTGAGCCTCCAAGAGGTAAATTGACTCGCTCAGGTCAGACACTAGTGCTGGAGCTCAATCTGTGACTCCTGTGCTGAGTTTTATATTTGGTGCACTATGCCTGGCTGCTCAGGCATACTTAGTTCTCAGTAGAACTGAATCTATAATCTCAGCCTAAATCTTAGCCCCATAGATTCAGGGCCTCGCTCTGGGAAAGACAGACATGAAGGTAAGTGCTGCCCTTCAGGAAGCCTCCCTTGTGTCCCTTGTTCACCTCCTTGGGCTGGACGTGACCGAGCCCTGCCACTCCCTCACATGGTCTGCTTGATGCCATTTGCCAGACAAGGGTGCTGGCCTCATTTTCTCCTTGGAGTTTTACCAGTCGTTACTAGTCTCAAACTGAGAGACTTGACTCATTGATGGCAGAGGTGGGCAAGGGGTTATACTGACTCTTGGGACGTTTAGCCCGGCGGAACCCCTGGTAAGCATGCTGAGAACACAGAGGAAATATCTGTGGTCTTTTTAGAGTGACTGGGAATAAATATTTACTTCATTTTGAAGGAAATGAGTGTTTGGGGGCCAGGGGCCCAGGGAGCTTGATGAAGCTAGACAGCCCGAATGATGAACCACATAAAGGGAGGAAATCAGAACCAATTGGGTTAGAAAGGACCTAATAAATTGTGTACCTCACAAGGACCTGGCGTTTTCTGTTTCTTGGGTGGGCCACATATGCTCAGCTCTTGTGAAGATTTGGAACAGCTGTCCAGAGTTGTTGCCGTTGAGTCATATCTGGCCCATGGTCCAGCAGTTGGCGCCTCTGGTCATTCTGTCCTTTCTAACAAAGCTCTCGGTGATTTGGCTGTCTCCCCGCAGATTCCAGAGAACTGCGCGCTCAGCATCCTCTATGAGGCTGGCAGCCGGGGCTTCCGTAGCCTCCTACTGTGTTCTCTGCCTGGAATGGCCTCACCCTTTGGTTTTTCAGCCTCCTCCCTCCAATTGCTGAAGTCCCCTCCTTTGTGCTTGCTTAGCAGAAATTCCTCAGTTTACTTTTCATACTTTGCTGTGTTGATACTGTCTGTTTGTATCGCATCTCTGCCATCAGACTGTGAGTTCCTTGAGGGCAGGACCTGGGTGAAATTCATCTCAGAAGCCTGGGACCCAGCCCAGGGACAGCCATAAGGATGCACAAGGTGGAACTGAACCAGATTTTTATTTCAGTGTCTAAGGCCAGTCTGGTGTGAGGGTAGCTGGTTTTTTAGGTACTATGTAAGGCATCTTGGGAAATTAATAGTGGGGAGGGAGATATCCCCCAAGGGAGGCTGGGACACCAGACTGCTTGCCTGTCCCCTCTTACCCGCCCCCACCCCCCC